>QNGE01001225.1:27515-52629 GCA_008508345.1 Paragonimus westermani | reverse complement strand
CCGATCTGGCCGTCTGTCGTATTTCGCCTGCCCTGCATCGCCCGTTGGTCCGATCCAGTCGAGCGATGACTCATCCGGTTGCGCACGTTGTCCTTGATCCGATCGCGACAGACTTTTGAACGTACCTCCCCGCGTTGAGGTATTCGGCCGAGCGTTCGAAAACTCGCGCCTCCAACCTGACAATCCACCACACTTTGACCAGTTACATATGTTGCTAGCATACTGCGGACGTTTTAGTGGAAATATTGGAGTGGTTTACTTCAGATGTAATGTAGATTTACCTATTGATAGTAACTTCTAACTTATGGTAATCGAGTTAAGTCATTTCAGTCTAGTGTGCACGGTAGTAAATATCTAGTAGGCTTAGAATATTGCCTCAACTGTCCAGGGTCAGATGGATTTATCGAGTGATTTATCGAGTGGTGTGTCCACAACGAATTTCGATGGACCTTCAAGCAGTGTGTTCAGCGTGTGTGCTTCGAGCAATTATCCCACAACACGAAATGGACGCAAAGCATGTGCGTTTTTCTCCTAGTTGAGTTTACTGCATAGCCATTGTTGACTAACTGAGAGAAAACGGTTGGAAACGATAACCATATACCAAAGCCGATAAACTGGCTGCTAAAAACCAATGATTACAGGCTCAAAACAGAGATCTGGTGATAGAAAATAAGCATAACGTGAAGCTAAATTGCGAACAGGGAACCTGCTGTTTATGTACTTCTCCAAAAAAAAAACGAAGATAGACATACTAGATGAAAATACTAGGTGGACTAATGAGATAATCCTTTTCGCAAATCCCTCTTGTTACGATGGACTGAACCCTACGAACCTGATCAAAGTAAACAACATATACGTCAGATTTTAAATTAAGAGAACTAGTTAAAAACAGGAAAAGCTTGGGCTGGGCGCAAACCAGTGACATGTTGTAATGTACGTAGTTTAATTGTGTTGGCAAGCTTAAGCTGTTTGGGTTTGAACCACGATTTTGTCGAGTTCTAGTCATTCTCCAAGATCCAGGTGCCAAATTCTCTTTCTTTCTGAATGCGAGTACACATACGTACTACCAATAATCACAAGTCTTCACGATGGCGTAATCTTCGTGTTTTGATCATCATCGGCATAGACTATAAGTTGCTTCCTGAAGAGGCTGGTTGAGATTTATTAGTTAAACCGTAGGCAGTTGCGTAGTCCTCACTTCTGTGTGGATATTTCTGAGAATCACAATTTTGGAATCGTAGAGCGTGAGTAGTTTCGAATAATTCGAGGGTAGTCTTAAGTACATTATTTCTGGTCTTTTCTTCATCAAAATTTCACTTGCCTTTTGTATCATTGTCAAGCATATTAAGTATTGTTCTCACATTTCTTCACATTGAATTTAGGGCAGCATTATCCGCGATTGTTGCACCTTCTTTTTCTTCCCGCCGTGTGCTTTGTGTCGTCTTTATCGAGACATGGAGTTTGTGGAGAGCATGAATGGAACACTCGACTTATGATACTTACCTTATGTGTTGTATTACCTACGGTTTTATTGCGCACACTATCATATTCAAAAAAATATTTTACAACCCAGAATAAATCTTTGGTAGTTTACTCTGGAATTCTCTGCAAACAATCGGAAGGAGTGATGAAATCTCCTTCAGATATTGTTAAAATAATGAAGTTTGATGGAAATATGTGATTTTTCATGAAGTCGGTTCATCATGAGGTTAATGTAAGCGGCTTTTCCAATATTCTGTAATCGACGTAGTATGAGAATTCTTTCAAAAATGTGGACTACTCAATTAAAGCATGGCTTATTGTAATGAAAGTCTAGGATAACAAACGTGTGAAGACATGTATGATGACACTCTGAATATGTGTAATTCCTGTTATTAGACAATCCATCGTGGTTCCCACCTATGTACCCATTTGGAGAACGGTGATTTCCGATTCTCGGTAGGTGGTGTAATATACAAAAGCGGAATAGACTGATATTCCGAAAAGCCAAAAGACGCACATCCTGTTTATCGGAACTACACATAAGTGCTAGCAACAAACTGAATGTGTTACTTTATCTAGCTATTACGCTTCCTTTACTCAGAGCATGAAGCCGATCAGCTGTTTGAATTTTTCACAAACGGTTTCAGTCTATGAGCAGAAAGGGACACAAAAGCTAAGAACGGTAATTCAAATATCTTCCTGTAACGTGGTCATCACGACTCCGTGGTCGTGTGTGTATGTTTATGGACTACCGTTCTTTAACGGTCTGACGATCTGATAGGTTGTCACGAGCAGCAAGTTCGGCTTCTAGCACGCTTTGTGGTTATAAAACTTAATTACCTAAAACAGCTGTCGACCAGTGTGTCAGTGGCCAGTGGGACCAATTGTTTGGGTGTTTGTTGCCTGTCGTCCGAATTACCTATACGGCAAGTTATTACAGTGTGCCGCTGCATTTTTCATGTGTACATTGTAAACTGTTGAACTTCGTGAGAGTGCTGCGACAACGAATTATTTACATCTGGCGCATAAATCATACTTAACCCTGCGTCTTAACAGGATGCAGATAAGACATTTTGACTACAGAAACAGATATGATGGCGAACCTGCAATATTAATGTTCTCTGTGACAAATAGTTATACGGTAGTTGTTACGTGCGTTGCTTCACTGTGCACAATGGTTATGTATAATGGGTTCATTGTAGCCCATATGATTATTTCTAATCGGGAAGTAATGGATGAACCTAATTTATAGATAGCATATGAATGTTGGATTTGCTCACCACTTTTTACATTCGCTTCATCAGTGTTCTGCTCCAGAAAAGTGAGTAGCCACCAGCATAGATAAAGTTATACGACTGCAAACACAATTTAAACGATTTGTCGCTGGATGAAAATTGTCTGACGTTCAGATCGATCTGTTGATCTCATCATATGCAGAGAGATTTGTTCGACAATGTTGATTGTGCCCTTCGACAGACAGTTCTACCAGTTTTGTATTTAGCTTTTTAAAAATCATCCAGTTAAACTTGCAATTAACAGCAAACGAAATGCGTAAAGTTTCCACTAACATTTTCCGTTCATTGCGCTTACCGCATTGCAGTTATGTTTATAATTGCATGTATTATTTTGACAGTAGTGTAAGTTGCAACATTGTTCGCCATTGGGGCCAATTGCATGTAATTCCTCTGAAAGCACAGTAGATTGAAGACAGCTAAGAACGAACTAGACAGACAACCTTATTGCACTTACCATGTCTACCGACTGAACAACTTTATCCTGGATTAATCTTCTTTTTGATGCATGACCGCATATTATAATCTATGGAACCATCTTCTACTCAATATCAGCCAGTAGAAATATTTATTTGAGAATACCATGGACATTGACCGATTCTTTGAAGTCTACGTACTCTGCACACGACAGTTCAGCGTGAGGACATGCGGATAAAATTACATTACACTACAAAATTCAGATGATATGAGAATAAAATCAACCGCAGTGAAGTAGTGTCTTAATCTCCATCTGATGCACCTTTCAGCTGTTGTAAAAATCGACTCCGCTGTCAAGAAACGTTCCACCATCCTCCATCGCAGGTAACACTGGGATTGTCCAGTCGTCCTGAGAGGATACACTAATGTCACCGTTAAATCTAACAGCCCACCCAGAAAACTAGTACAAGGTTAGGGTTTCCGATTCTAATGAGCTCGTCGAAACACGTTGTGATTAGTCCGAAACAGTTGGAGGTTTCCGTCGATAATTACTGAGCTCCATTTACAGTTTTTGGCTAGCTAAACGGAGAGGTATAGCAGCCCAGTTACAGATTTATATTTAACGTTTAAAAGTGGATTATAGTGAATGGAATGAAGTGTGTTCAGAGAAACAGCCTTATGAGTTATACACAGCAATCGATCGGACAAACATTGTTCTTTAGCTGATTCCGGCATACTGTGTTCGTCAATAGAGTAATTTTTCTACGTTGTTCGCATTGGTGAAGGCTTGCTACACATGGTTGAAATTGTATATTTTTGCTGAGAAGTTATTTAGTACTGTAAGGAAATCCATTTTCTACACTGCGGCCGAGGACAAACCGACATGGCTCTTTAATGTTATCAACGTAGTTTAATTAGCAAATCAATACCAAAAAATCAAAATTAATGGTCAGATATAGTTGGAGAATTATGGGGTGAAATTGGTCCGAACTGACACTTGTGAGCAATAAGTTATACACAAAGAATGAGAATTGGGTACGACAAATATACGGCCACTTTGATGGTCTTAAGTATGATTTGGTTTGACTTGGCTGTACAGAATGGCAATCCGAATTAGTCCATGTCCATTAATAACAACGAGATGAAAACAAGCTATAACCGAACTATACAAGAATTCATCCGTCAAAAGCGATACTCACCTAACTGGCGGCCGAACAGATTACTACTTTGACGTTGTGACGTGGAAGGTAGCTGGCTGGATTCCTCATTGGAACTAGTTCTACCTGGTGAGCTCAAACAAGGATACAACCGGCCGTGAAATGTGGGTTTGATAGTGAGTGTCAAGGAGTGTTTAGTATTTTTCGTTTCACTCGGATATTACCCTTCCTCGCTCCGAGTGCTTTGCAGGTGTAACGTAACAGAGCTCCTTGATCTCTTAGCAAATCCTCATATGTTTATTACTATATATCGCAAAACGAACAAGCTTCCGTTTTAATCGTCCATTTGAATTAGACATCAAATNTCTCATTAGAGCTCGTCAGTACTGCATATCTTTGCCACGGCCGGGATTTGAACTCTGGCCACATGTTCATGAGGCAACCATGTTGACCACTGCCCCATTGACTTCACATTAGGTACGACCGAATCATGAAGTTATCGAACAATCCCATATTTACACGACTTGACAACTTTGGTCCGGGTTATCAAACTGGAAGCAGCATGGTAAAGTGGGCGTGTCATACAATCTTGTCCCACAGTGTGGATTTGACACGCTGAGCAAACCCACTAATGATTATCGTAATCAATTTGATATCGTACATTTTTCTCCGAGAAGTAATGCATCCTTTCGGATTATGTTTCCATTATGAGGTAAGTTATGCGCATCATAAGATGATTGACCCTAGTCCCACCAGTTAGCGTTTGCCGGATAGTAAGTGTTCATCGGCTAGGCACCTGAGTGAAAACAAAGCAAATCCAAAATTTCCCTCCGGACGTGACTGGAAGGGTGCCCACCGCTGTGTCGCCGGATGACTTACGTGATACACTAAATTTCTGACTGTATAAACGACTCAGTCGTGTAATATGAAGATTAAAGAAGTGAACAGCAGCAACTATTCTAAAGTTGGCTTTCTTTCGTTTGGCAGTAGAAATGAGTCACAAACAACGCTTAATATGTTGTTGCAGAACTAACATAGAATTAAATACCAGATGGCCTAATGGACCAGCCATTCTTTATCCGAAAGACCACGTTCACTCGAAGAAAATATTGTGCTGCATCTCCCTCGTCTCTTCAAGTCTGGACAGTAAAAGACTAAGTGATAACTGTGAAAACCTTTTGAACAAAGCCAGTACACGTTAGCTGGTTAGTGACAACATTCCATCTTTGTGATCGATCCGCGGCAAAAGCGGGCAGGCTTGATTAACTGAGTGACTCCAGGAAGAAAAAAACAACTTTCTCTGATTAGACCAACTGCATCACGAGAATTGGAAGCCGGCGCATAGATGTAAGCTGTCATCGGATGCACTGGCTCAGGTTGCCTGCATGTGAGTAAACGGTACATAGATAACTGACACAATTGCCCGTTAATCCTGACCAAAAATAGCAGAATAAGCATTGCTACGTGAACGTGAAATCGTGCATCCGTGAAATCGGTTAGCCTGGTTATATGTTCTTATGTAACAAGATGGTGCACAGGATCACCGTCGACAGCTGTTAGCTCAAATCACTATGAGTACAGGCTGGGAAGGACAGGAACTGGTGGAAATACTTTTTGGTTCAGGTGTCACAATCTAGGCGGAACGCCAAGTTTCAATCAACAGTTTGTTTATGTGATCTTGATTGAGCAATTGCATGCTGAACAGTACCGGGCGTAATTTGGTTAACATCAATGGGCGGATGGGGCATCAGCTTTGTCTGAAAACCTAACGCTTTTCAGCACCTGCTTGCTCCGCTGATGCTTCATTAGGTCCTGGTCGGTTTGACGTGCTATGCGATTCAGATCAGTAAGAGAACAATCGACCACATGAACCGTGATATTCGTATCAGCTGTACCGCTTGGGATAAAGGACTCGTGATAGTCAGTGAGAGGCGACTGGAACTTCTTCGGTAAACAATAGAGAAAAGAACACAATCGAACTGCGACAAACTGCCGCCTTCAGTGGTGTATGGACATGCATGTCGATTAACCGAATTGTAACCATAGGACTTAACGTGTAGGAATAGATACGTCTGATTATCCGATCTGGTTACATTCTACTTAAAACAACAGGTGTTCTGTTGGGAGAATAACTTTATACTGTGGTTCAAGAGGATGATAAACTGATTTGGTTTTCTCTTCACAATAATTTCCAGTGCGAAATATCCAAGAGTGTACATAAGGATACATAAAAATACGACCAGCCTGATGTTGACTTCTCTGCTTCTTCATGGTGGTTCTTAAGTACAGCTTTCTTTCAGATCGATTCTACTCACGTTTAGTTTCATCAGGTCCAGATTAGCAAACTTCGTGTTACGAGTTGACTTGCACAACTACTCAATCGGGTAATTGATAGTATATTTCACTAATGTTTCCGAGGGAGTAATGGAATCCCAACCAGCTTACCTTAAACAGATAACGTCAAGAGAAATTTCGTTCGACTGGAATCCCGGTGTATCAGGTGTCACTGGAAAGGTTCACCTCCATGATGGATCTTGAACTTTCTGTCGTGCATCTATTAAAAAAGAAACTGCTATCACAGTGGTATATCTGTTCATGTTGGATAATGAGTCGCCTGGTTCTAAACGTTATTGCACTCTGAACCATTAATCATGTCATCAAGAAAGACGACTCACTTTTATCAGCGCGATGCATAAGTACCATTTGTTAGGCTGAAATCGTATCAGTATGTTTACTAAGACGGCTAGAACCATCGAGAAACTTCCTTTTTATTCTTGGAATGTGCATTCTTGCTTCGCACTTCGGCTTCAAGTTAATGCTGTTTTCCTTAGTTCTCAAGTTCAAACTCGCCTATCTGAGTCTGATGTTCCACAGTTTTACTCAGATCAAATTTATTCGATGGTACATATCAGTATACAAATATATGCGAGCGACTGCACCTAAAGTTATAGCACCGTTAATGAACAAAGTGAGGTTATTCTGTTAGCTCATAGAAACCTTAAGTGTACTCCGAAAGTGTTCTTAAGTGAGAAAACTTTTAGCAGCACAACAGTCTTAACCTCCCTCAATTAGCAGTTACTTCTATAACAGAATTCCACCGTTTTACTATATATTCTGAATGAACGCCTATTGTACATCACTAGGATGAAAGTTAGTGCAAAGACAAAGTTATCACAGTATCACTGTTGCCGTACAATAACTATGTATCATTTTGGTTACTTCAAGCCAACTTATACGCTACAAAGTGGAACGGCTTTCGGTCATTTCAGTAGTGGTTTGTTTTCCACGAAACATCACAAGTTTCGTCAGTGTTGCTGGTCGTTGGACGCTGGCTTGTACTAAAAATCATTTCACGTTCAGCCCTTTAACAGCTCAGGCGATTCCGTAGAGAAGTGTTCGGTTTGGTTGTTAATTAGCTCAGTAAATGAAACTTTGTAACAGAATATCCATTTTCCGATTTACAGCTTCTACCGTACGCAATTGCAAGTCATGGAAGTTCGTGGGCGAAAACAGACAGTAGTTTGTATTAAAATCTTAATACGCCTTTTAAAGACGTCTACCATCAAGCATTCGGTAGCTACTTGAGGATTTCCCGGGACCACGTGCAGTGTGAATTGCAAACCCTATTACCTGGTACCGATGCTGTAAGAGATGTTTCCATAATGTGGGCTGCCTAGCTGCTGGTTCACATGCTACATCCCCGAGTGCGTCCCTCAAGCCAAGCACAAATGCATAAGATCGTTCGTCTACAGCAGTTACTTAATCTCCCTATATTACCTCAGGATCGGTGTCACTTCTGGCATAAGAAGAAATATTCCGTTTACTAAATTCACTCAGGGTAATTCAGTCTCCACTCCCTAAGGGGTTTCACTGGTAAGTTCGATATAGCGCACATCTGTGATGGATGTCAATGTGGTACACACTGAAATCCGGTCACGACAAAGATTGATATTGGCAGTTTGCCCATGGCACCTTATACTAAGTGATTATGACATGCACAAGATGATGAAAACAGAGTAAGTAATTGGACGGATTTGCTAATTTAGAAGAGGCTCAATTACGAAAATGTTGGATTTTGGCTGTATTCGAAACTACAGTAGTTACGATTAGCATCCTGCACTGCCACAAACAAACGCCTCATTCTCCTGTAGTCTTGGCTAACAACAACGTATATTTTGCATTCACCGGCCTAAACTGATCCAGGTGACCACGGTCTGCAGTGTGTAACGATCAAGAATGACTTACTGAATGGTCAGATTAAATGTAAATGTACTTCACTACACTACCAGTGGTAAATAAACAAACGAATACAGCGCACAAATTGCGAAGACCAGAGGAGTCTTGATAATCACGAGGTTAGATCGACAGGTGTCCAAGGGTATTTGGAGTAACTGCCACAATATTACAAATTAGCGATTTCCGAGAGGCACAGCTGCAGCGGATCTGCACGAGGTCGGAGCGGTGGTGATTTTGGTTTAACAGCACAGCTGGAAATGTGGATGGAGGATCCATATCATATTGTCAAGCAGTTAGACAAACGCAGCAGAAAGCAGATTAATGTGCACACGTTCCGTACTGTGTTACAAAGTCAGTATATTCATTTTGACCAACAAGCGAAAACGATGCAAAATTGTTGCATTCCATGAGTGGAAGTGCATATACTCTCTATCTAAGTAGCGTGTCCATCACATATTTTTCCAACCATTTCTGTGTGTGAATTTAGATGTCAGAGACCTGAGACAAAAAACCTGGACCATTCGACAACAGTACATATAAGATTACACCAGCAAGGTGTTTGAACTCAAGTATACCCAATGGAATTGATGCGATTAATATCCATTTAAGATGTATTTCGATAATGGAAGAGGAAACAAGTGGTTCTTTTGTTTATATGGTATCTGAAATCGCATTGCTTGAGTCTGTACTGGTCACGAGATTCACACGGTTAATCTGTAACGGTCACTTCGATCTGTCCACTACCAATGTCAAAAGTCGTCTACGTTTTGGTTCATCTTCCGTGGGTGGTATTTACGAGGGGAATAAGTAACCCCCTACAAAACGTGTTCCAATGAATGCATGCAAGTTATCAGAGGAACGTATTAATGTGATTGACTATATCTCAATTCTGGATAAACATACCAGGCGGGACTGATTCAGATACCGTACGTAAAACAACTATCTGTCACTGGCTACTAACGATTTGATAGTAGTGAAAATGTTTGTTCGGAGTAAGTGGACAGAACCGTGACCACAAGACCTAAGTTTTATGACTTTCGATTACAACACTCCTGAGGAAGGCCACCCGAGGTGGTTGAAACGTTGAGTATTACAACTTGCTCGAAACGTTGTGTTATTCCCAATCTGTATATCAATAAGTTTTATGACATTCATTCAGCTTATTGCAGGTTCAACTGTCACCACACAGCAAATGCATCAGTCGTTTGGAAGAAGACTAAAGTATTTTCCATGCGGTTGTTCACTTACACGAACCTAAGAAAAATGAGAATGCAGTTAGCGGACGTCAGCCATAAAGTGAGATTGCACATGGATGTACTTTAGGCCTAATACTCTAGTTTTCGTAAATACACGTCACGTAAAAACGGTCGTGTTGTTGATGAAAAATGGAAAAACCCGAACAACCTAAAACAACACAATAGTGATGAACCCATGTAGATTATTCTGTGGAGTATGAATCAAACACCTTAACATAATTTGTGCAGCATGTTCTACATACTTAAAACCTGCGGGGAATTTGCTCATGTACGCTGGCTGATGCTAGGTTCAATATCAAATACTTCAGGGTAAGCGAACAAATGTCGTAAAATCACAACAGTAAGCTGAAGGTGACTCAGTGTTGTTTACCTCTAGCACGGTATTCCTGTGAGTACTTACCTAGAATTCAACACTAGATCTATTGGAAATTCGAAGATTTTCGTCTGAGAGACATTCAAAGTAGAAAGCGATTTTAATTTGTTTAGGGTTAAACAGTCTAAGTACACTCGTGAAATTCGTGTACTGTTGAGAAAGTCTCTTGCTAGCTGACTTTCCGTCGATAGTGTTTTATCCTGTTGTAACCTTTGACTCAATACGCAGGTTCGTCCACGGTACAATAAGACGACTGATAGGAAATCGGGTTCCTGTAACATATCCCTAATTGCAGTTGGCAGGACAGTTTCTGTTTCCTATCTAGGTGATCGGCTGGCATGTACACTACACACAGGCAAGGGTGGCTGGGCCTGCAACTATTTTGAAGACACTGGTGTAATGGTCAACTCGGTCATCTCCTTAACACGTGATTGGAATTCGAGTCCTCGTCGTGATAAGCACATGAACTACTGGCTCCAGGTTCCAGGTGGATGCGAAGTTCGAAATCAATTATGATTGATGTTCACCCTAAATAAACTAAATCCCAAACTGTTCACTGGTAAATTTCAAACGAGTACACTTGTGGGTAAAGCCTTTTAAAACTGAAACCTATTAACAGGAGGCAACATTTCGGACGTGGTCGCGAACTACCACCAACATGCTCCCCAATAAATAATAGAAAACACCGATGTTAGTGACACAGTATTTTCACTTTTCTGCTGTACCCTGAAATAATTTGTAATTCTGAATGGAGCCACAGGCTGAGCAGCAAAATCAAACTTAAGGTGTGATGTTCCTTTGATGGGACTCGTTAGATGGGTATTGCAAGTCATGTAAACGTTGTTAAGTAGACTGTTCTCGTTTGGAAAGCCTTTGTTCTGTTCGTTGCATTGTAGGTGATAAATAAGGTGATGTTGATAAAAAAAATCTTCGAAAAAAGAACGAATTTTATACGTCATTGAAAATGACATAGATCATCCCACTTCAAATATGAATCAACCGAGTAGTCATGTAAGAGGGCACGGTCAAAAAACTGTACCAGGTCGTCAAAATGGTCAAAAGAACAAAACTTGTGCGCACGAAAAGGAATGAGTCCAAATGGTGATGAAACTGGTTGCAATCAGTGATTTCAGAATAGATTTAAAAATCTTCAGCTACAGTTTTGAACGAGATAAATTTTAAGGATATATGTCAAGTATTTTTCAGAAAGTCAGCCCACAATGTTTACTTTAGCGAAACATAAGTAAGTAGTTGAGAGTGAGTTGCAGCCTCTGTAAACATACTTAGCATTCACCAGGAAATCATGAACATGTCGAGGAAACTAAATACTCTACAGTAGATCGTGCAGTCACCGAAAAACTTATAGCAGTAAGTTTAAAGCTTGTTCAAGTTATTTCATTGAGTGTTTGGTACCTTTTTCGGAGAAAGACTGGTAATCAAGCCTCTTTCTGTGAAGATTTCGAGGTGAAAACTTTTATAACATCCAGCATAAATTATGGTAACCCGCTGTGGCTGGTTGCTTAGATGATAGGCAGCACCGTGATGGCGCTTATTTAGCAATGTTTTCAAGCGTTTAGAAAATGTTGTAACAAAGAGTCTTCCATCAAAGGAAGACGTTCTTTTCGCATAATCTTTGGCCGCTAGTACGCTTGCGTTTATCAACCGGAACTTTGGTGCACAAAGTCTTGTGAACATGAGCTTGATTTATTCGTTTGGCTAGTTCCTTTTGGTGGATTTTCACTCGTCACATCTCGCTCATCGGGCCTATTTTGCTCACTGGTGGCTAGCTTGATCTCATCTGTTGTCCTGGATCCACCGGAAACGATATTTGAACACATCTCACAGCTGCGTTAAGATAATTTACAAAATGCCAAAATATTCATGTTTTCAAACTAGCCACTCTTAACAGTGAGTAGTTTCACGAGAATTGTGCAGGCGACTCGAAGTCGGACGTCTAGCTCACCCAGACAGTACTAATGTGTTTCACATCGTGCTACAGACTCCTGTCCGCCACAAAATAGTCGGCAAGAATACAATTATTATTAACAATAACCTAGGCTGCGGCTCTACCTTAATGGAAACACTATTACACCCCACGAACTACTGGCAGTGGTAAGCTAAATTGAACCACTAGACTATACAGAGAGAAATAAGAAATGCATTAGTGAAACTGAAGTTAACCCAGTCCTCAGGTTGAAAAGTAAACAGTACTAAAATCATGATACACCAAACTCACACTGCTTACGCAACACCAATAGAATGAATCAGTAAACTAAGTAAATCTGTCCGTGCCGACTGTTCACATACCACACTCACAAACTCAAATCCGATGAACACCCAATTGAGAAGACTTATGTAAGGACCACCCGGCAGCAATGCGGTTCGGTGGGTCACGCTAAACAAATGATCTGTGTGTGTGGGGGGGGTGTCATGACTAGTGACCATCAGGCATGAACTCTTGCAAGTCTGAGTGTACGGAAGATAATGAACTTTTCAATTTTGGAATCAGAGCACCTGGAATTGTTGTCCGAAGTGGCGCAGTCACGAAGAAGATACGAACGTCTTTCCGCCGTGGAACAGAAAGGAGTGACCCATGCTTGGTCAATCTGGTGTAGTTTTTCGGACGAGAAGCTGATTGAGTGAAATTGCCCAAACTGAATTCCACTTTCTTAGAGCGTACTCCTCAATTTGGTGTGAATGATTAGTGGAACGGCGGTTACAATGTTGTCAGACTTCACAAAAAATTTACAGATTTTGAGAGGTTCGGATATTTTTGCACGTGTGGATCTGTGCTCTAAAGATCAGAAAGAAGAGACGAGTTGGAAACTTGCCTCAGTTTCAGAAGGTTGACAATAGAATGATTGCCAAAGATAATGTCGGAGAATAATAATGCTCAAGTACTGTCTATCAAGTGTACAACAGTCGCACTGTAACATACATCAGACAACAGCTGACTGGCCCCAAAAGTGAGAGGTCCACAGTATCTTCAATCTACCGGAATGATTCTGATGATAAAGTTATTTGAACAATCGGTTTGGTGTCCCGAATATGTACATCAAGTCTGCGCTTGAATTCAACCACTGGTGACACAGTTACCACAGACTTTGTCGGGATGTCTTAGACATTAACAGAGTGTATTCTGAGAGTCAGACGACTTATGTGATGTCATACGTTTAGCAACTTACTGCTGTGGTGATTACTTTCGCAAGGTATAAGTGCTTTTCATAAGAAATGCTGGGGTTAACGAAGAATCCTATATACTGAAATCAGACCGATACCGATATGTCATCAGCGCACTGAGAACTGTTCCAGTTTGAGCGGCTTATGTGGATATGATAGAAATTGTGATATCGTAACCGTCCGGGTTGACTTTCATGGCCGCTGACGGAGTCCTGGAAGGAAGCTCAAGTCCATCGGCAACAGCCGCGTTCACATCATGGTCCCATGTAATTATGTAGAGTTCTCATTTCCCAAAATATAAGCTGTAAAGCCCGAACGACGAAGGTGCATCGTCTTACAAACTGGTATGTCAGGAGCGGGTCGGCTTCCTGTAACTCAGCAGTGTATTTCGTTTAAGTCGCTCAGTAGCTTTTCACTAACACTAACATCTTCCACTGTATAGTCAGCAACAGGAATTAACATGCTATGAGGTTTTGCACAAAAAACACGACAAAGTTCAGGTGTCCCAGTATGGAAACCTGAGACATACCGCGGATATCGCAATACCACAATAAAAGCCCCGTTCCATTGGTAATAAATCAGCGACCTTGGAGATAATTGATAAGTCGCATGAAAAATATTTTTTGTACGATAACGTTAGGTGGGCTACACGGTCAGAGGCCCNTTTGACGTAAAAATTCAGAATGACTTCGTTGAACAGCCGGTGACACCAAGTGAGGAAGGTTCACTTCATCCAAGCAATACTTTCTAGCTATTTCAGCAAACTGCATGATAGACTCTAGTGCTCTGAACACATAGTCAGCACTGGTTTGATAGACAGACAAACAGCTGAAGAGAGAAGCTACAACACCTCTGTCGGGGTTACCACGTCGAACAACAAATTACATTATGTCTAGTGCATGCTAATAAACCGTAGCTCAGCTGCATCAGCCTTGAAAAACCAAACACAGATGGACAATGGACATTAGAGTCGTGGGATGCAACGAGCTGGCCTTGTGATCGCAAAACACGCTAGGTCGGGAAGGCTGTTTATTATACGGAATCAATTGCAGAAAATATAGATCAACGAACGCAAACATCGTTTTGTACGGCTGCTACGTATTCGTTTACTTGACAGTGATGCAGCCCTATTCTCTTTAGTGAAATTCACGCAGAGTTTACATACATGTTTTCAGTAGTTGTTTCTAGTCTGTGGTCTTCCTGACCAGAGTCCACCAGATCAAGTCCTCCGAAGTTTTTTAGACTCCCTTGTTTACCAGGTAATTCCCTAGTCAAGCCACAAGTTGAAACTAAAAGAGTTGTAAGTTTTTTCCTTTGAGATTACCTCGGAATGTTTCTACTAAGCGACCTAAATCAGAAATATTACCGAATACATGCATCATAGTAGACAGTCAAGTGACAACGGTTGACGTTTCTCACCTTATGTAACACAACATTGTGCATCACATATGTTCTGTTTAAGATACGGAAGAAGTAATTAATATCCGTTCTTGTTTTCCAGCTAATTGCTCACTTGTATTTTTGAACCTTTCAAGTCTGCAATCAAACAGGGGTACGAAATAGTGCAATTCCAGAAACTTTGTTGCTCTGTTAGACGAAAAACAATGATATAGCGACAAACCGACTGCTTTTCTTAACAAAATAACATCAGCTCGACGTCTGACCTCTACAATGAAAAAACAAGTAGTTTACACGATGGATCTTTTTCTCAGACTCTCATTAGTCGCGTAACTTAACGAAAAATAATTCCGAAATAACGCGAAAAACGTTAGTTTCACTGTGCTTACTAAACCACAACGGTATCAGCGTCTGACTCAGTTAATTTCGCTCACGCAATTGTGAGTGATGCTTAGCAATCAACGAAGCGTCCACGAATTTCAGCACTGTATTATGCTCAGTCATGCGAACGTTGATTTTTAGTCTCCACGTTGACCGGTCTTCAACACACGTCCGGTAATCGGTGAGATACCTTTGTTGAGATAATAACCAAACTGCTCGGTGGATGGAATTATACTATTCGCCAGATACTCCGAAGTGTGCTCACCTAATCTTGTTTGAAACGTGTCATCATTTCTACCTACGCACGTTTGTCCAAAGCAGCAGGTGGAACCGTGGACTTCGTGAGAAATAGGAACTGCATAAATGTCTCATATTACAAATGACAACGATAATGTTTTAGTTTCAGTTCACGTATTTGTTTCTGCATTGTCGTAGTTACTCCTAATTGCTGCCTTATAACGTTGTGTTACTCAGTACAGCAAACTATCTTATGTGTATGATAATTTAAAAAAATACCTCTTTGTTTGACACCATTGCTACCGACTCTTTGTGCTTCATTCATTCCGTATACGTTCTAATGAGGCGATTTGAAACTTTGTACACATCATCCACGAACTGCTTTGTCGTAGGTAAATCTATATCATATGCTCAACTAACCCATTTCGAATGTCTAGTCTATTTCTTACTGGTTAATTGTACAAATGATTTCTTTCGCAGAGACACCTAAAAACTGAGGAGAGCTAGCATCCGTCGATGGAAATGGACAAATTACGCGAGGACTACCTGTTGTTGCGAATTTATGGAAATGCAAGGATGTGGAAACGTATGCCGAAATGAGATTCACAGAATGGAACATAAAAAACGCAGTTCACCCTCAAATATGAAACAATGGCTAGCGGGATGAGCCGCTTTTGTTGCGCTGATATAGATGGGACCAACGCAATGAAGACATTCAGAAGGGAGGGGGAGAGAAAAAGGTGGTGGACAATTGTGAAAATCAGTAGTTGGAAAAACCATGTTGCGACTGGAATTATAAACGCAGTCTGTCAGGTGGGGAGGTCAGTCCAAAGTCCCGTTATTTTCTTCCACAAAGGATATGTCGCGATACAGACGACATAGTGCACACGGACTGCAGAAACAGAATGAAATGCAGTCTTTGCAAATGCTACCCTGTACACAACAGAAATATAGGGAAAGGTGAGAATGCAGAGAGAACGAGACGTGCATGAGAAGTGTGTTAGCTCAGAACTAAATAGGGAAGTACTGAAGTAGTCAGACAAATGAACTGTGAATTAAGTGATTTCACTGTCCTGTAAGTAGACAGGACCAGACCGAGTTCCCCTTTTTCCTGTAAATAGGCTACATGTATGGTTATGGAACGTAATACGCAGTTTTTTGTACGTAGGTTGGGTTCTGTTAGTTAACAAACATGATTGTTCTGAAAAACATATTTGAGTGAGTTTGGCGAAACATAGGTTTAACGACGCTGACCGCTACCCACACTGCGTATTACGCTTGTCTAGTGTCAGACATCTCAATGATATTCAGCTCATGCACATCTTCGCGTCTTGCGGAGATAAAAACATACATTATGTTTTCGGAAACTAAGTTGGTTGCTCAAACACGTGCACCGAAATTCTAAAAGGGAACCAGTCATTGTAACCCGCTCATGAATAATCCAAATTCACTGCACATGGTACATTTCATTTGCTTGGGGTTTTCGCATTTACATGTTCTTTTCATCCAGCTCCCAGGTAAAAAATACTAGTCCCGAGTTCGGATTTTGTTAGAACTCGTCTAAAATTTACTGACCTGCTAGAGCAGGTACTTGAATTTCACAGTCTCTTGTAGATAATGCACAAATTGTTCGATATCCACGGGCGGAGACTGGTGCGGTCTATCAGCTGCAGTCAGTAACCCTCAGAAATTGAGCCAGGAGTTTCCACACGATGATTCAGTTGTGCTTATTGTGAATTCATTGACACAATGGTTCTTGGGATTGTCTTTTGAAAACGTGAACCGGAGTGTGCACTAGTAATTTACGCCATGGTAGGCGAACCTTGAACCAATTACCTCTTTCCGGAAGGGATTTGGTGAACCGTCTAGCTAAAAAATGAAAGGTATTATCGCGTTGCGTTCAGCTTAAATCCGTTTATTAGTTGTCACCGCGTTGCAGTGGCTAGCTATTCTCTCTGTGATGTACATACTGTGCATTGGTTACAGATTGAGTTGTAAGCAAGAGGAACAGTCGTGACAGGCTGGGTGAATATCCAACTGTCCACATTGATTCATGCAGTTTATTGGCACTATTCACATGTTCATGTGGACTCACACATACACATACCGGCCTAAAAGAGTACCAAAAAACCGAGTTGTTCTCAGTAAGAAAAAGGACGGAATTAGCCAGATACATAACTAACAACTTTCTACTGTTGTGAACCCAGAAGGCGGAGGACACAAAGGTTACTTAATTGGAGAAACCAACACACTACTTAAGCGTCTGAGCACGACTAGAAACGGAAACACTCATTTGCACACCATACTCTTCTGAGGATACTCCAGTCGCTCTAGACACCATGTATCAGTTCCGTCGTGTAGGGAATACCATTATATGTCATTCTGCCCTCCAACGATCCATCCCGTATCTCTGTCGTATTTATCACGCGATTATCTCGATCCGCGATCATCTCGATCCATGCTGCTACTGAATAGTGGTGTGAGTAGTATGGTGCGACCGTCTATCCTCACTACACTACATTCATTCTGTATGAAAGCATATAGAGGAACATCAGTAAAACAGACTGTAGGGAACATGGAGACGATAACGAATCTGCTGTGATAGTCTGTTTTATTTCACAAATATTTTCATGTTAGTTTGTCGCCTATGCACAAGATTTTAAATCAGTGTGCATTGACATTCTAAGACAAACAGGAAATGGTCCACAGGAAGCTTTAGAGGAGTGATCATTTTTTTTAGAATTCAAGATACACCTGAATGGTCAGATCGATCAGATTTCAGAATTGCATTTTGAATTGTGCTCAGAGACCTCTAAAATTCACATTTCGTAATATACTTCTGCTAAGGCGTTCTCTTTCGTGTTCGCTGTTATAATGGCTTCAAGATTTAAAGTTCGCAAACCACTGCATTCAAACGATCACTATATTGAATACCTACGCACACAATGACCACTTTAATTGCCAAACCAAAGCGAACTTTCAACAAAATCAAGAACTAGATTGATGTGGCACGGACAAAACACGAAATGTGGGCGGGAGAAACATGTCAACACTCCTGATTTAATATATTTTCTGGTTATAGTTATTTGGTTGAAAATATTGCCTCAGTGAGTGGCAATCGTAGACACATGACCGTCGTCTGCTGCGAGCACATCCCAGTCATGAATGACCTTGAGATAGCAGACGCAATTCACATGTTCGAGTATAGTTCAACTCTACGCTGAAATGCATCACAGACTGAGATAGACCTGACTGGACATTAAAAGTTGGATCTTAAACGGTATTTTTGATGACGGACATAGCGATCAAACTGATTGTCTGCAAGAATGAAATTGAGGAATGGTTGTATCTGTTGGTCGTGTACCATCAAGGAGGATGACATATCCAGACTAGTATTCACACGGTTATCGCTGGAGTGGAACAATTCGCTTATGAGCAAAAATTGGTCAATGTAAATCGGGAACTCAGACGGGGATTCTGTTTACGACAAACCACGGCATTTGTGGCTACGAAACGGAGGTACGCGTTGTCGAGCACAGGGATTTACGCAGGTGGGAATAAAACGGTGGCAGGTGGAACAAAATTACGCTCTTCTTGTTTGCATTACACCTGATTCGAGCATGGGACGGTTAAGCCCTTGAGGCCCAAAACTGCAAATTTACTATCGAATCAGTGTTACCATACAAGGCTATGTGCACAATTTGATTGAAACTGACAGTATATAAACGAGAGCACTTGAATTAACCATGGCACTATCTTTGATCCTCAGTCACAACTAGGAAGTCTAAATAACTAACTCGGAGACATAAGTTAATTTTCTCTTTCTGACCGGAAATGTCAGTGAGAGTTTCCGCTGTGATAGGAGGTCACTTGTTGACTGAATCTTAGAAATACGGGAGATACATGATCGGTAAAATGGTGATGTGAAATTTAAAGGTGGCGGGATGACAAACTGATTGAAATTGAAGATAGACTGAAGATTACTGATATGCAGTGCGGTGAGAAGGGACGGCCACGTTATACTACTCGTGAGTAGTCACGCGAGATAAGATGTGTGCATCTGAAGCACCACAGAGGAAAATAGAAGGAGCAGCTGAGTGTACTCTGGGAAGAAATGGTGTTTGCTACACATGAAATTAGCACTGGTAATCCTGGAATCC
This sequence comes from Paragonimus westermani, assembly GCA_008508345.1. NCBI lineage: Eukaryota > Metazoa > Platyhelminthes > Trematoda > Plagiorchiida > Troglotrematidae > Paragonimus > Paragonimus westermani. Next base: position 33,060 of record QNGE01001225.1, on the reverse strand, counting down.
CGAAACTATTGTTATGTTCAAGTGGGTGCTTGTGTTCGAGATGGTGTAGAAGCATATATCACCTGTGTGGATTCTTCAAATAAACTGTCCTTATGGCACACAGCTTCTTTCCTCGCAACACAAGCTTGTCAGATTCGTTAGCTGGAATATTACTCACTGTTGACTAGATTCAAACCAGCTAAGAAAACCGTAAGCTGGCGTTCCATCGTACCCAAGCTAGTAGTTGTTTTGTGGAGGCCAGCTATTCTTGTTGCTGGTTCACATCCAGCCAAAGCCCGGATTTTCAAAATCGGTTTTCTTCTAAATACAAAACTGAGTTGCGCATTTCGAGCTATCTCAGTTTGTTGAAAATCCTTTCGCAATCACGCAGTAAAGTTTTTAGAACCAAATAAATTTTTTCTGCACATTCCATCCACAATGTGACTGCGGATACGGTTTCTAGGTTCCTAGGTGTTGGGATCGAAAGCATTTCCAACAGTATTCTCAACCTAAGGAGACCGTCTATAGATATGTGCCTCAATCAGAGGAGTTGCGGTAAAAGCTCTGCGCCCTAAACCTCCGCACCATATACCAATTGTTATCAGTGGAGATAGCGGTACGCAGGAGACTTAGAAGTTACCCGTTTGTCTAGTCCTAACCTGAAGACTCCGGAATAATCAGCGTCAAAACTTAACAGCTTAAAATTGACAATCAGCGTCATTCTTCGAAAGAGTTCTCGGTGGAATTCCTTCTAGGAGACTTTTTAAAACTGACCAATGTAAATTCAACTGATGTGGTTTGAAACTTTTAAACCGAGTTCAGTCACAGCGATTCCCTCACTATGGAACACAAATCACAGAGAGTAAGCGTGTTTCTTGGGTGAAGCTGTGTCTTGAGGGGAACGAATATTCTATTCTCATGAAATCCGACTGATAGAGGTCAGGTACTATGATCGAAACTATGACATTCTGTCAACTTTATCTAAGCAGGTTGACAGTTGATTCAGAGAGCCACATCAAGACTGTTTGAAGCAAATTACGGAAACTTGGAACCCCTAGAAACAAGCACACCGTGAGCAGAACTTCCATTACATTTGTTAGACTAGTTGACAGTTAATAACCGTTATGCGGGTTCGTAAATGAAAGTTTGTAGTAACACCAGCAACATATTGCTCCTAATAAAGTTTAGATTGATAGATGGGTAGACAGGTAGGGAGAAAGAGATAATCAGTTTTATAGTATCTAGCATTCGCTGTTGCACAACAGTTTAGTTACATGTTGGCTGGAGAACCGATAAGTTATTCAGGTTTGGATATTATCCAGGTTAGACTTACTTGAATGCAAGAAATCGAAACCTCGTAAATTTTCCAAAGCGAACTGGCTATCTCTGATTTGGGAACTTAGTGATACTTGTTGGTTCGATACTTCATCTTATTTGTGACTCGATGATCATTGGTAGTTCATCATGGATCGTGTTACTGAAGTCATCCTCTGATGTCTACCAATTAGGCAACCTAGATAATTTATGCACAAAAACCCAATTCGACACTGCACAATATGTCTACTGACAATGGACAAGTAAATTTGCAACAAGTGGCGGTTTGAGAGATCTGAAAATAGATACAATGAGTATTGTATGGTTCGTAACCGGTAGATAACGACTGCGCAGCTGGCAAACGTCGTCGCCAGTGACACTAGAATAACAAATTTGCTGCCAGTCACAAACTGTTCTATGGCACTCTGGCTTCTATGACCAGGAACCATTCTGCAAGCTCTCATTTTTGCCACACAGGTGTTATCACAGTCTGAAACAAAGAAACCGTCAGCCATCTTGGTAACTACTGTCAGAACGTAGTCGCAACCAGTTCCACAGGATCACTGTATACATCTGTCATTAGTACTACTGGTGTCATACGATGAAGTATTCTGGAACCACTCATTGTGTTCCAAAAATTGAAGTTTTGTGAAAATAAGCCTGCGGCTCTTGATCTCATTCCCAAACTAGTGCTAAAGAAGTGTGTTAAAGAGCTGTCAAGATATTTCTCATGGACCTCTCCTGAAGAACATAATTCCTGAAGCCTGAAAGATGTACACAATATCGTTTAACTTTGAAGAAGGTGGCCACAATGAACCTGTAAATCGGAGGTCACAGAGGGCACGAGTGACTACCATTTACGTGAACGTTTTGTCCAGTTTGCACCGTCACATGTGTCACCAAGTTACCTGCTATTCAAAAGATTTAACAAAGACGAATGACGAAGGCAGACCAGGTGATGAGGTTTTTCTAGACATCTCCAGGGCCTCTGACCGTGTAGCCCACCTAACGTTATCGTACAAAAAATATTTTTCATGCGACTTATCAATTATCTCCAAGGTCGCTGATTTATTACCAATGGAACGGGGCTTTTATTGTGGTATTGCGATATCCGCGGTATGTCTCAGGTTTCCATACTGGGACACCTGAACTTTGTCGTGTTTTTTGTGCAAAACCTCATAGCATGTTAATTCCTGTTGCTGACTATACAGTGGAAGATGTTAGTGTTAGTGAAAAGCTACTGAGCGACTTAAACGAAATACACTGCTGAGTTACAGGAAGCCGACCCGCTCCTGACATACCAGTTTGTAAGACGATGCACCTTCGTCGTTCGGGCTTTACAGCTTATATTTTGGGAAATGAGAACTCTACATAATTACATGGGACCATGATGTGAACGCGGCTGTTGCCGATGGACTTGAGCTTCCTTCCAGGACTCCGTCAGCGGCCATGAAAGTCAACCCGGACGGTTACGATATCACAATTTCTATCATATCCACATAAGCCGCTCAAACTGGAACAGTTCTCAGTGCGCTGATGACATATCGGTATCGGTCTGATTTCAGTATATAGGATTCTTCGTTAACCCCAGCATTTCTTATGAAAAGCACTTATACCTTGCGAAAGTAATCACCACAGCAGTAAGTTGCTAAACGTATGACATCACATAAGTCGTCTGACTCTCAGAATACACTCTGTTAATGTCTAAGACATCCCGACAAAGTCTGTGGTAACTGTGTCACCAGTGGTTGAATTCAAGCGCAGACTTGATGTACATATTCGGGACACCAAACCGATTGTTCAAATAACTTTATCATCAGAATCATTCCGGTAGATTGAAGATACTGTGGACCTCTCACTTTTGGGGCCAGTCAGCTGTTGTCTGATGTATGTTACAGTGCGACTGTTGTACACTTGATAGACAGTACTTGAGCATTATTATTCTCCGACATTATCTTTGGCAATCATTCTATTGTCAACCTTCTGAAACTGAGGCAAGTTTCCAACTCGTCTCTTCTTTCTGATCTTTAGAGCACAGATCCACACGTGCAAAAATATCCGAACCTCTCAAAATCTGTAAATTTTTTGTGAAGTCTGACAACATTGTAACCGCCGTTCCACTAATCATTCACACCAAATTGAGGAGTACGCTCTAAGAAAGTGGAATTCAGTTTGGGCAATTTCACTCAATCAGCTTCTCGTCCGAAAAACTACACCAGATTGACCAAGCATGGGTCACTCCTTTCTGTTCCACGGCGGAAAGACGTTCGTATCTTCTTCGTGACTGCGCCACTTCGGACAACAATTCCAGGTGCTCTGATTCCAAAATTGAAAAGTTCATTATCTTCCGTACACTCAGACTTGCAAGAGTTCATGCCTGATGGTCACTAGTCATGACACCCCCCCCACACACACAGATCATTTGTTTAGCGTGACCCACCGAACCGCATTGCTGCCGGGTGGTCCTTACATAAGTCTTCTCAATTGGGTGTTCATCGGATTTGAGTTTGTGAGTGTGGTATGTGAACAGTCGGCACGGACAGATTTACTTAGTTTACTGATTCATTCTATTGGTGTTGCGTAAGCAGTGTGACTTTGATGTGTCACTGTTGCAGGTTCTACTAGGAGAACAGTACTTTCTCTTCCACGCATTTGTCTTCTTCATTGTGATGTGAACCCTACTACGTTTGTGCAACGGTTCAACAACTAGTTATGCAGTATCCAGCTTAGGTTCCCCTATGCACCATACTTTTTAACTAGAAACATATGTATCTATTGGCTACAACTCATTCATTAGTGTGACCATCAAAACCGATAGCTATTTCTCTGGTGCAGAAAACTTCCCTCATATACCGCTTTTACCAGGCGGTTCTGCAGTAATTTCCAACTTCCGAAGCATTAGTTTAACCGAGTACACGCGCCATTTATACTGGTCATCTAGAAACCGTGCCAAACTTGCACCCTTGCTCTACTAATGGCACGCACACACTGAGAGCACAATAATGCGTGGATGGTTTACAATGGTAAGTAAAAATTAATAACAGACTCACGGCTATTCCATGTCGACTGCGATGCATCACATTCAGTACCATGCCGGCCATCGGTACAACACACGGAGCGCCACAATTTTCACCGTATCGATCGTACATATGGCAAACCATACAGGGATAAAATAGGGTTGTGAGCACACCTACAAACAAACATGTCATACATTGAGTATATTTTGTCAAACAGCAAAAGTGTGCATATCCCTGGTAAATCTCTTCTCATAATCTGACAAAAAGAGAAACTCTTAAACCCGATTTTCCAAACTTGAGTAGTGCACGATAACTCTGCCCGTTACCGTTTGTAATAGGGACATTGTGGAGATACGAATAGGACAGTAAAGTTCAACGAAAAATGGCTGAAAACGCTTGTGTTACTGAGGATTTCTGTAGGTAAGATCGTAATTTACATAACTGAGTGAAAACCTGATGCATTTACGGTGAGTTTCTATGTTCTGTCCTCTTCTTGGTGCTTGTGACGTGTACAACTCTGTCAGTACTGTTGGTTGCGGGTAGCTTCAAACAGTACACGGTACTATCACTGGGTTGTTCTGTTTCTGCATTCATGTATGTGGGTGGAAATGATTCTTCTGTAATGCCGACTTTCTGATCCGGGCCCAGTTACACCAAGGTATTTTGCCAAGCTGTTAAGTGTCGTTTTTGCACCAGGAGTTAATTCGGTGGAGAACTCATGGGCTCACCAACCTGTCCAAACTGTGGACAATAAAGATTGCGCTTTATTGGACGCCTTCTAACTCCATTGGTGCCGTGCACTGAACACAACGCAATGAAGTTGCCATGGCCAAGCCAATTCGCGGGTGGAGACGTAGAAGAGTGGCTATCGGAATTTGAGGCGATTGCGGCGTGCAATGGATTGAAAGGTGAACCAAAACTTTTGACGGCAGTGAGAACGCTGCTCACCGGACGCGCGAAAGTTGTCTATACCTTGAGCAAACAGACAAAGGCCGCAATAACATATCAAGAAACACGGGCCGCACTGATTCACGTGTTTACAAAGGAACAATACCGACAACGAGCAATGGATCAGTTTTACGGTTCCAGATTTTGCGACACTCAGGACCCCATGGTTTATTATCAATATTTATTACGACAGTTGACGCTGGGCCTACCGGAGGCAGATGAGAAAACGAAGGGCAGATTGGTGAGGGAGCGGTTCATCCAGAGTTTGCCGCCGGAGTTGCAGGAGA
>QNGE01001225.1:0-17019 GCA_008508345.1 Paragonimus westermani | reverse complement strand
GTCTTATTCCTTCGGGTTTACACTGGATATGTGGTGTGTTGGTGGAACTGCAATTGGTGCAGCGCAAGCCAGTTGCAGTGATATATAAGCGCAGGCGTCCTTTGGCTTCGGTCACTGTGACAGGCTAATCCGAATCGGATGCCGCCAAGTGTGTGTGTGTGTGTGTGTGTGTGTGTGTTACGAACAACACAATAGCAATTGGTTATCAGCAAGGAGCTGCATCACATCAACATTGCCTTTCTTACCGAACGCAACAATGGATATGCTAAAATACCACCAAATTGGCAGGCAAATCTGGACAGAATTAGTATTGTATTGAAAGAGGAGAGGTGATTTCAACGGACTGAAAATGATGGCAATAAATATTTGTAATTTAGAAGGCAGTTTATAGATCAGTAAGAATTATTGCGGAAAACGAATGGAAAATTTCTCGGTTCTCAGGGGATACGACCAAATTACGGCCCTGAATTCACGAACCAAACAGAAAATACGCAATATGAGTGTAAATAACCGGACACCGAATTTGTGATTGACGTTCTGCCAGATGAGTATAGTCAACCCAAATTCCGCATTAAAAATTACTCACAGTGTGCGGCTTGAACGACCTCTGCTCAAGACTACAGTAGGTCTGAAGTTCACTACGATTTTGCATTTGTCCAGCACCGATTATGTTTGAACTCACTGTAGTTTCCCAGGTATCTGTCAGGCAGAAAAGAGCTTACATTGATCAGTAATATTTGTCAACTGTTCTCAGCTAAACTAAACATCCGTGAATAACACTTTTGATGGAGCATAAGAATTGCAAAATATCTGTGGAACCATTTGACTTAGAATTACCACAAGCGGAGAAGACAAGTATCACATGGGTACAGTAAGCTTGATTTCCTTTAATTCCACCCCTAATTTAGATGAGTACAGCAATGTTTCGCATATTTAGACATATTAAAGTCACGTCTACCTAATATGAAGATTTGATCCAGCTCAATCATACGTGAATCTCTTTTGACAGAGATGAGTATGGCGATGAGTTGTCTCGTGTGACTAGACGCTACATTAAGTTAAATCACGTAGACAGACTGTTTAAAATTAATGTTACTTCATCGTGGTCGGATGGCTTTGTATGGAAATAGTTATTAAGTCTCTGCTACACAGTTTACACACTTACCGAGCAATTCAGTTTTGTGTGAGATCATTCATTTTTATGCTCACGTAATGGGCTGAATAGGCCCGTCTGACCAACTGCTGAGGACATTCTCGGAATGTGACCATTTGGTTCACATTTCGTGTCCCCTATTTGCATCGTGGAGTAGAGAGGATTTCTTGGTCTCATATTTAGAAATGATGACCTTGCTCTGCGATGTACCACCACAGCTGTTAGGCAAGAAGTTGGAACAAATCCGCTTTAGACTGATGTAGCTTTGAATATGAGTTTCATTATGCAGATATAGTTCAAAATGAATAGTGCGTTTACACTTTGATGACATACAGATCGTACATGCATTAGTTTGTCACTCTCGAAGACACGCTAGATTAGCTGAAGTAGGTTCAAGACAGTGATGGTTAAAAAGTGTTGTCTCAGTGTACATGAAGAGACTCAGTATGCTTAGGTTGAAGAGTTACGACTGGGTGTCCAACCAGATTTGGATACTTGATTTCAGTTGACATTCCCAATGTGAATTGCCTTATCTCAGGAAACGAAAGGTTAAATAAGCACCCGTTTTTGCAGCACTCATGCCAAATACATTAGATAAATAAATAATTGGAAACTGCTGTCCCAATATCGGATGCACTACACCTATTTGTGCTAACACGGTAGGTTCAAGTAATCAGAGGGAGCATTGCGGACAAGTTGGGCCGCGCAAAAATTCTTGCGACTACTGAATGAATTGTGGTTAAAGGAGAGGAGCTACGTGAGCTTGTTCCGAATCCCGACTGTTGTGACAGTAACACAGAGATGGAGTGTATCGGTCCGTCGATCTGCGGAGCCCGACGGTCTAGCTAACATAACGATAATGTCACGCCGATCAGATAGCTCAAAATACTGCCGGCGAGAGTGAACTGAACTTGGACACACACTGGTCAGAAAACTACACTGTAATGGTTAATTGCCATTGCATGCGGCCCATCAATTTCGAATTTGTTTGGTCCACACTAACGTACCGGTTCTAGTGGTGCACGCAACCTCTGGACAGTGTTGCGTGTTCAGCTTTCATGTACAATGTTTAAAAGTGAATTTAGTGGTTTTAACGGGGCTTGAATAAGTTCTGTCATAGGAGGTCATTCAAAATATTCTGTCTGTAAAAAATACCGCAGTGCATGTGAAATTCAAAGCTAGGTCATTATAATTCAATCCATTGTTGGTACGATCCTTCGAGATCAACCTGCTCATTCCGGCTGGCCACTGAACAACTTGTGTGTAGATTTAATCACCATTAACTTGAAATGTGAGAATGTTCATGTCATCACTGAAACGCTCATTCTCGAGTCTGTACACATGTGCTGTTCCATTTGTTCTCTTAGTAAAAACTTGTAATACATCTGCTTATCCTTCACATTTTAAGCGGTCGTCATCTACCGGCCTTTGACAGTCAGCATGTCGAGCTGGATGGAATTGTTCTGGTTCAAGTGAATTGGTAAATGGGTAAGTGAGAAAACGCCACGTGATGAACCGGTATTTAAAAGTGGCACCGGTGGGAGCAACGGACTGATTCACTCACTTTGGACAACTCAGTATTCAATCAGTGTATGTGCAAAAGTTTAACGAATGGACAACCAGATCCGTATTTTTCTCATATCATCTTCTAACAATCCAACCAAGTCTGCTTGTTCATACCAGTTTCTATTCAGCAATGAAATTGATCGCCAAATAATGACGTTTTTGTCAAAATGTCATTGCTGCAGAGCGTGATGATGGGGCAAGTAAAGCAAACACAGACAGAATAATTGGCTGTAAGTAGCTCATCCTCTCTACTGGGATGGTGAATAACAGTACCCCTAGGAAACGGTTCCAGAGTCCTTCAGTTGGCAGTGATTTTCTGTTTGCTGTTATTTAAATACGCTCAGTTTGCAAACATTCCTGTCACTCATCTAACATTCCACTAAAAGTCGTAACGCCATGCCACAGAATTGTGAGTGTATCATGTTGAGGTATCGGATGGATGATTGCAAGGATTCAAACGCAAATATAACCATCGTGCAACAAAGTTGGACAGGAATCAACGTAACATTTATAACAGATAAGACGTTGCTTGCAAAAGTTTGTGCTTGCGTAGCTTATTGATAGACTTTCATCCCAGGTTAAAAAGGCCTGATCTAGCACCATCTGTTTGGCAGAACGCTAACAGTTCGTGGTCAGGATTGTAACAGCGGAAAATCCGGTAAGAATCGGCTGACCGTAGTTATTTGTTGGGACAAGCCGAAGGTAGTTTAACAGACTTATCATCATGGTTAAAGCACAGTCATCTTGCTGTTTCAGGCTTACCACCAAACTGAATTTTATCTGATTCTCCATTGGCCCTACCTTGCCTAACAATGCCAGTTAACAAAGATTGTGAGAGGGTTCTACCTTCGACGTTCGACTGTATTTCGCACGGTATGAGATTTAGTGTATTGCACAATGGAATACAAAAGACAGTTTTCAAGTTGACCATCGCACACATTTGATCGCAGCCTTCGCATTCAGATAGACTTTCCAGCCAGCCCCTTTCAAAAAGAGGCGCTCGACTGGAGTTTCGCTCTCATTAGGGCTCATCAGTAGCACATATCCTTGCTACGGCCGGGATTTGAACTCCGGCCATTCCAATCATGAGGCAACCGTGTTGACCACTGCGCCATCGTCTCGAGACGGTCGGGCAACCTGATCATTGTTCACAAGCGAGAGTGGTTGAGCTTTCAGATGTGATAATTCGGTCGTGCCTAATGTGAGGTCAATGGAGCAGTGGTTAACACGGTTGCCTCATGATTGGAATGGCCGGAGTTCAAATCCCGGCCGTGGCAAGGATATGCACTACTGACGAGCTCTAATGAGAGCGAAACTCGAGTCTAGTGGTTCTTTTCGAAAGAGGCCGGCTGGAAAATCTATCTGAATGCCAAGGCTGCGATCGAATGTGTGATGGTCAACTTGAAAATAAAACCAAATCCCCGACTACTCATCAGTAATACACGAGACAGTAATTTTTTAGCATATGGGGCAAGAACACCTACACAATTACGAAGAAGGTTGCCTATCCAACCAAGCTCACAGTTGCAGTGGATTCATTGATTTGAGAGCTTGTTTTAAAATATCCTTAATCATTTGGTATTGAAGCCTTGGGCATTCTGCACTTAATTTCCATTGCTTCTGGATAAAGAGAATGCGTCGGGTCTGTTCCACAGATTCAGATGCAAACTGTACACAGTAATTTTGGAGATCAATAAAAAATTGAGCTCTTGGATGGTCACTCTGATGACCTAGTGCTGGTAAAACTTGGTAATTTTACAGACCCACACTGTAGTAGTTATGCGATGTATGTAAACAGTATCAGGAAGCGGTGGTTGTAACTTTCGAGTAATTGTGCACTTTGTAATCTTACTTCAATTTTATAGGAGGGAATTAATCTCGATCGGCTCGTAATTCAACTGTACACACAATCAAGACGATTCTTGTAAGATATGAGCACATATTTATCTATCAAATGTTCCACGAAATGACCATGTGGGTAAGTTTTTAATAGAAATCTACACTTTACATATAGCTACCGCTTTCGTACGTACAGGCACCACCGATTCCGTGAAAAAGGCCATATTCATATTGCTCATTGTAATTCTAAAACCGGTTCTGTTGAGTGAAACGAAACTTACAGTTTCATGATGGACTTCAAGAACCGTCGTGTTCTACTTCCGGATCAGTCAATGGTCACGTTTACCCTTTTGTTCAAAGTGACAAGAATTTAGTTTTACTGTTGACGTTTTAGAGCAGATGATACTATCACTAAAAATCGACTCAACAGACAGAGATTGTTGATACCATTCGTCACAATTTACCAACCATTGGTTGATGAGCAACACTGTTATTTTATCTACGTTAGGTCCACCTATTTTGAGACGGAAGACCTTGAAAATATTGAGTAGTTATGTCCCGTTTGTAACCCTTAGCGATTAATCAATCTCGGTTGGATGTGAATTTGCGTTGTTATTGATTTTCTGGTTGTATGTAAATGCTTACTGTTCTCTCTTTATTTTAACAATCATGTTTTTTTTCCTAGGGATTATATGAGCCTGTGATGGTGATGCTAGATTCAACAATTTAAATTAACATTATCAAGCTCGTCCACCTGAGTCACCTTGATCGTGACACTGCCGGAGGGCAATCGTAATGTTCTAGAACGATTTTAGAAACACATCATTTGAAGAGCTGAGCGTGCCATACTGAAGAACCTGAAGACACTCATTGGTGTTTCCTAGGCCCGAAAGTTTATTCACATATCAAGCTCAAGGATGTTTACTTACAGGGAGCTTAGTATCATCAGTACACTTGGTGGTCGGCAAACACAGTTTTCTGCCATTCGATTTAATTGTTCCACCAGTACTGTTGATATTATTGTCGGTGTATAAACCTACCGAACTGACAGTAATGTTCGTGCACATCCCGAGAAAGTTTATGACGAACCATTGCTCGCTTTATCAATAGAACATTGTAAGTTAGCCCAAGAAACACAGTTTTGAAACCATAATTCAAAGTACCATGGTTATCTGGTTGCCAAAAGCGGATTGCGACTAGACCAACATCACCTTGGATGGATTGTGAGCATTCTTTTGCCTCAAACTACCATCTAATTGGATTCTAGTTGTGCTCTTTCACTCTCAATTTTTGATCAGTATAAAACCCTAATTTATTTCTTCGTTATCCTGCTATTCTCAAAAGATCAGTGCTGTTGAGTGTTCACTGGGTGTCGTTTTTTTTCTCAAGAATACAGCCCTCCTGTGATCATTCTTACTCACATTACAACCAGTTATGATTAGTAACGAACCATATGCTGGTATCGATATACACTGTTACTTAATCATAATTAATGGTTGGCTTAAAAATGTTCAGTTGCCTCCGGTTAAAAGGCTTTGACGTTTATTTTCACTTCTTCAAATGTACTATTTAAATCAACTGTAAAGTTGGTCTGAGGTTAGTTGATTTGGCGTACAATTAGAAAATTTCTTCCGTGTGTTGCTTACCTATTCACGTGTGCACAATCTGGACGTATCGCTTTAATGTACAGCTTCTTCAGCTGCGGTTTTCAGTGTCACTCCGTAACACTGACTGTTACGACAGCCTGGTTCTGGCCTCACTGAAAAATAACTAGAAGCCAGCTGAGTTTTATTCTAGATTAGAACAACTGTCGTTTATTCCTGAATGTCTCAGCGTCCTGCAGTTTCTTTGCGGCCTGTTATTTCAACAGACTTGTGATCAGGATATTCGTGAATTTAAGACAGAACCTGATCACATTCATTAGTACTGAATCTTTGGTCTGCTTCTTGAGAAGATTAGAAATGTATTCATATAGGTTATTGTGACCTGCTTCCCGGAAATTATTGGATAGGCAATTAGTAGATGCTCATTTTTCTTACGTTTATCCGAAACGTGTTTTATATTAGACGCCGATAGCAGTTTTATGAGTCTGTCTCAGCTAAAAATTCCGATCCAGAAAGTGTATCTCAATCATTAGTCATCGATAATACGAACATTTTACTGCTGAGGGGTTTTCATGTGGTTCAAAACATTAAGGTGCGAGTACCTTACAATACTAAATCATTCTAAACAAGGCAGCACAACGAAAAGCTACGTTTACCCAAATGAACATTAGACCCTCTCTGAGTTCAGACACAGCTCTGATGATCTGCTAATCCCATACGAGTACACCTAGAAGAGTCTGGTTGAATTGTTCAAAACTAACCTAACTGGCGAAAATTTTCCAGGTTTGGCTTCAGCTGAATTAACTTGTTTGCATGAGGACTAATGTTGATCCGGTGAATTAAAGCAGTGTTCTATTTTACTGTTTATTCGTGTACTAAAATGAAAATATCTGACCAAATAGAAAACACATTGTACCTGACCCTATTTCCAAAAGGTGCTGACTTACCTGCGGTTTCTAATCCCGTTATAAGAATCAGTTGCACGGAGAATCATAGTGTCGAAGAACAAAACGCATTGCGAATCGACCGGCCAAGAATGACGGAAAATTTGAACTGTGGTAGGTGTGATGATGATGCATAGGCCTGTTATTGTTGCTATTACGTTGTACTGATTTTTCTAACCTGACGGCTATTCCCAATATGATTGTGTGATTCTATAGTTTCGTATTTCTAATCTGTTTTCAAACAGAATTCAATAGGGTTTGTTCATTCACGTTGGTATTATATGTACCCAAAACTAGAGGAATGTTTGCCTCCAAAACAATCAAAAGCTTCCGTCTTGATCTTTTTACGAAGAAGCAATCTCAGTGGAAGCAACAAAATAATGACACTGTCAGATGCTTTGAAGGAATATCTTAAGATACGAGTTGGACGTTACAGTTAGTCGAAAGCTTAGTTGTTACAAGGAACTTGTATCTTTGTTTCATTGGAAATTTCCCTTTCCCGTTAATTTCATCGACATCTTACAGCACAATTAACTGCTATTCGTATATGGACGGTAGTTACATATCACTGTCATTTAGTGGTTGACTGTAGCCTAATCGATTGATCAACATTGGGGAGCAAGATCATCATGTGGAAGACAGTGCTGGTAGATCAATAGGTTAGCGTTGGCACTGCTTAAACAACAGTGAATGAGTAGAGGTCTAGGTTGTCTCAGTTGAAATCCCGTTTTGGTTGATGGAACAGTTCAGTGACTCAACTAACCCGGCGTTGTTCAAATCACATTATGAGACAAGTCGACTACCAGCAACATGTGACATAAAACGATCCAGTAATGAGGTAGGTGGCCTAAAATGGTAGAAGTGACAGGCAGTTGGTTCTACCCGGCAAACCAGCCGAATCGGCTGTAAAAGAAAATTCATTAAATCCTACATCGTGGTTAGACTTGATGAGTATTCATCTGCTGCCCGCTTGGTGCCGGATCGATCGCCAATCTTTGCGGTCTAATCAATAAATCACATTGACGTAATGGACAAATCAAACCATTGGCATTTGAGTGACCTAGTTTCTGTGCAATAAGTGTGTCCGATGTCGTGATCTAACTCTGTAGACTTTTTTATATAGTTGTATTAACCTGAAGGTGAACTCTCGAACCTTTTGTTCTCCCTTGTCTTTTTTAATTATTGCAACGACCGTATTTGAAACACTGTGTTTAGGATTCGAAATTGCGCGGCCAGCAAATTGTGATTGCAATTTGTTGTCCTACTGGCAGACTTTATGTCAGAACACGCTCCAACCTTGGCGTCAGCTATATGAATTATAAATGATTCATGCTATCTGTTCAGCTAGTTTCTTCACTTTAACCCATTTGTCGAGCTCACACTAGGCGTTCGCCTCGAAGTCAGAGTGAGTCATCATCTATTTCATTCTTCCGGGTGAACAACCCTCAAATGCGACTGATATACAAAGTACAGTCTGGTTTGTGAGAAGTAGAACATGAATTAAATGTACAAAAACTGAAAGACAGTTCTGGAGGCCAGATAGGACGGAAAGTGGAGGTAACTGCTGGAAACGTGAGACTGCATTGTGTAGGACGTGATATCAAGGTGACCGCCGATGTATTATTGCCAATGTTGCCGATATGTCAACCGTGCGAAGTACTGTTTACGTTCGTTGTTGTGTAGTTTCACAATTAGGATGTTATCTCAGTGAGCCTTTGTTTCACAATATCGATCTTAGGTCTTGGGAGGACAGCCTTGAACCGAACCGTCTAGAGAAATGCGACCCGCATAGTCCTCTGAGGGTTCAGTAATTGATAGCTGTGAATCTTTCTGCGCGATACGTGAAAGAACTATTGGCTTCATTTGTTGTGGGGACCTGAATGTATGGGGTTACAAAGAATTCGACCGTAAATGCTTTGGTAATCTCGAAGTGCCGGGTCATTCGCCTGTACACAGCATAACGACTTCAGTCGTTGTTTGAACCGCTTGCTGTCACTTTTAGAAAGCTGGACTATGACGACCTTCTGTCTTTTCTTCGAATAAGCTGTGTCGGTGAAATGCGTAACAAACGTTTTATCCATTTTCCGCCAAATTCTAAGTTCTTCTTTTCCTCATTTTAACTAGAGTGCAGGAATATATGCTCTCACATTATATATTATATATGTAATATACTCATATAATTCCGATATCACTATTCTCAGCCTAGATCTTACCATTAGAGGGATCAGGGTTTCATACAGGTCTACCACTTGTCTAGCCACCATTAGCCTGTAAGAATACAATACTTTCACGCGTCCACCTCCTAGTCTTAGTTATTTCGGTTTACACCGAATAAGTGGTGTAGAACCACAAGTGGTGTACAACGAGTCACATTTGGTGATGGTTATGCACACGCGTCTTTTGGCTTCAATAATTCTGACAGACTAATCCTAAACATATGCCGCCAGCCACATTTTCACACACTATGTGATGGAAGTTCAGGAATAAACAACCTCTCAAGTCAGACTTGATTTGCGATCACAGTGCGTTGACTCAATGTTCACATTGAGCCACTACATTTTTCGAACAGACCATTTATGATTACCTCGCGCATCATATGCACGGTTAAAAGAATTTACATTTGAATGTGAACGGACGGGTGAAAAACTGTAACGATTTATTCTATACGGAAAAGTACTTGATGCACACTGCAATACACAGTGTGGTCAATTGGTTGTTTTAGTGTGAAAGAAATCTGTTCTAAGGTTTGACTACCCACGATTTTTGTATATGGTCAAAAACCTTTATCCACATATTTAAACCTGACCAACTGCTACTCTCGTTATTGTATAATCGATTACTGGTCATAACGTTCTTTTTGAAACCCTTTGAGACAAACTCAGTATTACGTTCGATCAAACATACTGAGACACTTTTAGTTGACTACACAATTCAGTTTCCTTGGAAACTTGACAACGATTGTGAAACAAACACCTCGTAGTCTAAATCTCAATTCGGAGTGGAAGACAGGTCAACCATTTGTGTATGTCAGCTGGCTGGATCGTTACCGACATCTAACTCTACTGTTTACCTAGAGCCCGCTTGTCTTTATGATTTCTATCGCCGTTACACTTTATAGCTTTCATTGAAGTTTTTCAAGCACTTCTCGTCCGTGCAAATCAGTTTCAATAGACAGCACCATGAAAGTTGGCATTGTTCAGAAGACCCGAAACAGACACAAAAAATGAATCGATTTTGAGAATGACTGACCTTTCCAGATCCCTCGTCAAATGTGTGGGTTTTGTCGTTCGGTATGCAGAACACAAAAGAATTGTGATGGTTCGGCAAACTAGTGTAAACGGTGCACAGGGTGGAATGAGGACTTATCACAAAATAAATTACCGGTATAAACAATGGCTACCAAAGCGCCACTTTCCGCAACAAATTGTTTGGATCGTTCGATCCACTTTGGCAGAAGTGCGGATATTCTCGTTAAAGACAATGAGCGTCCGAGAAGTCAGTGCAGCCCAAAGAATCCGCATTTAATATTCGACCCAATATGACAAAGTGAAAAGCACGGTCCTTTTCTAGTGGAGTTAGCCATCCCAGTCAGTTTCAAACCAAAACATGAATGACCATAATTTTAATTTGTAATAGAAAGCGTTTACTAATTAGTGGAAGATCACTTGGGATCAGTAGAATGCGGACGTCCTGTTTTGACAGAACTGAGAGCCAGTTTTGAACCACGGTTGACAAATTGTTGTCCACTAAACGGTTACGCGTTTATAAAACAGTCTGATGAAGAACACTCCGAAGGAATCTGTCACTGGCCACAAAACCCCACCTAATAACATTATGTGCGCTGGCTGATCACGCACGTTTGCTTTCACAGATAACAAATGGTCTAATGAACTGAGACTTCTGTTGTTTGATCGGAGGATTGGACGTTCAGATCGTTCTGTTTACAACTGTTGTTTTCGTTGCTGGGATTGCACGGACAACAGTTAATCCCAAAATCTGTCAAACTTTGACAGAAATGGAGGACAACGGTCCTTTAAGCGCACCAAACCATCACTGTTTTATTTGCAAAGTAGTTAGTTCAGTTGTATAAAAAGTGCTCTGAGTTCAAGCTACCCCTCCCTGGAACAAACAAGTTCGTTTCTATTGATTCATTGTTAAAAATTCGGTAAACTGGAGAATAATGATTCGAAACAAAATGATACAACTATATAGCTGATTCACAAATTTGAGAAATACTGTACGCGATGACGTTTTTCGATGGGGCCCTGTGAAGTTTTTCGATTTGTCCAGCTGAATTTAACACTACAAGCTGGTTTTCACCAGTGTGTTTCCTTTCCAGTCGCTGAGACTTGTGTTAGTGACTAGCTACTATCGTTTATCGGCCTCAGTAGACAGACCGCATTGAAATGGTGGAGCTGAGTGCTGTGCCATAAAATAGAGCACACCTCTGTGTTGTTGATCCACTTATGTTACAGTAGTGTTGCAGATGCCTGGTGATTTCACCGGCCTATCTGCAGTTTAATGCGCTAGCAGTTTCAAAATTTGTAGCGAGGTATCTTATTTAAGTTACCTGGGAAGGTAGTATGATATGTGGTGTCCGACTGTTCGTTCGCTTACATTCCAGTATGTATCATGGAGCAGGTCACACAGACATCCGGTTAGAACGTTCGTCAACGACTGATCCTAAACCATCCTAGATATTATTCTGTTTCTGCGTTGTTTACAGCGGCATGTGTGTTCACATGCTCAATCCTTTTGACAAACCTTCCGTCTCGAATCCCAATGACATATTTTAGTATGTCAGGCTCCGTGTATCTGTTACCTGTTATGTGAAGTGTCGTGCATTAAATTATCCGCCCTTTTTCTGTCTACTGGACTTAGTTGGATTGAGTGCTCACATTTTAACTTGGGTGACGCTGTTTTGACTCGATGTCAAGTTGATAGTACAGCGCTTCTGAGGAAATTTGTACACGTTTTTAGTTTTCATCGTTTTATCTCAATTTCGCTTGTTTTTGTACTGTTTCCGGGTGAAGGAAATGAAATTAAGTTGTTGACTGCGTAAGTACTGGGACCAGCAACAAAGCTTCGAGGTCAGAAGCAGTATTTGAGTAGCCACACATTCATTAAGATGGGCGGCACAATTAAGCGACATTCACCCCACTTACTTCTAAGTTCTGCTGTTCCACTGATTGGGCTACTTGTGACTTACGTCCACGGATATAGCTAATCCACTAACCTATGTTCTGCATGGAGCTATCCATACTGCTATGGTGAATTCTTATTTATGTGTTTTGTCCCGTCAAAGTTAACTGTGTGCGTCATTGCCTTATAGGCTGCCAACAGTCGGGGATCATTTTTCGTGCTCGGATAATACAGTAATATCACTTTCGGCCACTCCAACATTTTGGACTTTTTGAGAAGTTATTCTAAGATAACACTATCTCAACCGTTACCATTAAAAATAGCACCCAACAATTCCAACGCTCGTTTGAATTCTCAAGGTCGATGGAAGCGCTGATGAGTGTGCGTCTTCTTCGGTGACTGACGTGCGGTTGTATCGTAGTTTCCTCACACTCATTCTCTTAACACCCTGACTTATGCTGGCTGAAGCTAACCTACTTGTTCGGTGAGTAAAGTTCTAAATCAAGTCTGATGCTTCATTCAACTGTCTTCCCATTGCGATTCCTTAACCGTGTTGCTACGACGCTGGAGAGTTTTGGGTGCGAAAGGAATCACTCTGTAGTTATTTTAGCTTGTTCCCCAGACTTCATACATACTTATATGTTCGCACAAAACAGTGAATTGTTTGCTTTAGTTACTTTTTTTTCGCTACCAACAACCGCCCGAAAGTTCATGTATTTTAACCGTGCAGTCTGATGTGGCAGTTTCTAGGTCGGAGCTCAGATGTGAAGACAAATACTTTTGAATCTCTCACTATGGCCCTGATGACCCAGACTATTAACCAGTGCAGCTCGAGTTACACCCCCGGCACAAGTTACCAGCCAAACTGCCATGGTTCCGTAAAAGGTTGTCACGTTGTCAATGTCAATCATACCTCAAACCAGGTTAGACTGCTTGGAAGCAACCTTCGTGTTTTAATTTTTAATTCAATTTTAATTTTTTAATTTTTTACAATGTCAAATGTTGACTTTGTTAAAGTGTAGTTTGCTGGTTTGTAAAAATGCATGACTTAAATTCACGTGCTTGATATTAGCTTAACTTGAGGACATTTGTCAGCTCATGTCCGGATTGTACCTGACACACTGTAGCATCATCACCAAAGAGAGCAGTGTTCAAGCAAACCAAGATATGGATTCCTATTTATGAAGAAACCCCTGAGGACATTTTTGTCCGCACTTCTCAATACCACGCAACCGTATCAAACAGAAACGGGCAACTGACTCAAGATGTATACTCTGGCAAGGGGAACAAAAGCAATCACCAGTAGGTATTCTTTATTACACATTGAGTGCGTTAGATCGTAAAAGACAGGCAGCAAATGTGGAAATAGAAAATGTGGCGAATATTGGCGTCAGATACCAGACAAGAGGTTTCTAGTCGAATTCGTGTGGCTACTTGTGAGTAGCACAAGTAATACAAGGAATTTAAGGGCTGATGATCTTATTCTGTGTCAAACAAATCGACATTCACAGCTAGGTTTGGGTGCCACATTTCTGTATATTCATCACATTATCACGGAAGCGATTACCACATGGTAACTGAAATCGTCTCAGCCACGTGTACGGTCCATCACACACAACTGGCAAAGAGGCAGAACAGTTGAAGTAATGGTTGACTTAAAATTCTTGATATGAGTACACAAATGAGCATACAACATAAACGGAACACAAGCAGGTAAGAAATACATTACAGTAAATTTCACCAACTTTCGAAAAGCTGGCCAGTTTTTAAGGGTTCCTATTGCAAAAATCAATGTAAAAAGAGCCACAAATTAGCAAACGGAATATTAACAGTGCATTAGAGACAAAAACCAATTAGCATGTGATGGCAATCACTACACACCTGGGCCACAGAGTGAACAGACAAAGGAAAAACAAGAATCTAACTAAAATTAAAATAGAACGTCTGAACACAAAGATGTGAGTGGACATTTCGCAAGAACACAAATAATCTTTTTGGAACATCTAATAGGATCAATATTAAAATGAAGTACTGGAAAGCGATAACAGAAGAGTGAATGAGCCTTACGTGTCTAACATCAGAATATCCCATCCGACGATAGTTTTTACGCCTGCGCAAGAAATAACATGAATATGTTGAGTGTATGACTAAGGTCGTGTGTAAGATGCAAAGCTTGTGACCAAGCTTGTAATTATTTATCCCCTTTTGTCCATCATATTTTCGTCTACAGTGGCACTGCGCGTAATGAAGTGTTCATCGAACAAACGTTAATTTTGATATATTACTGAGGTTTAATATCGTTCACTTGTGGAATCTTATTCCCGTACAATTAATCCGCCCTCACTCCCCACTGCGAAACTGCTGCTTATATGAACCTTTAGCTCCGCTTATTCTTTGTTGTTTCATTATTACCTGTCTCGTGTTTGGCTAAGTTCACTTGAATAGCTGGTCTCTCGAAATTCGTGAACATGGTAACTTCAGTGTCGAGGTTTTCTGCTCTTTTCCTCCCCTAAGTTTGTAATATTTTTGTGCTTTGGCATATCAGTGATAACAAACTGCCTTATGAATGTCATTTTGGATCGGAATCATTTGTTCGATGGGGTGATAAATTATCAGGTGCTTGCTGAATTACGGACGCCTCTATTCGAGACCCAGTATAGCGATAAAGATCAGGAGCTGATTAAGTTTGGTCCAACGAGTCAGTTAACGTTACAGATGTTATATTAATTACCAACTAAGATAAAACACGGAACACTTTCGAAAGATCTACTCAAACCGAGTGCAAAGTGTTTCGTCTTATTTCACAGATCTATCGTGAGATAATAAATCTTTGATCCAGATGGGCTCTAACTCTGCAGACCGGTTCAATATCCGAATTGCACGGGAAACAACACGGCCTAATCCATACAGGAGATACACCGAAAGCATGTTAGAACAATGTTAGGGAGATTTTTTACAAACACATCGAGCGAATGCAACTTATTAGTTAATTTGTGTCAAACGACGTAACTTTATGGTTTCATACTGAATCCGTGGAAAGAAAGGGTTAATTTTGAGCACGGTCTACTTTTCTGATCAGTGGCGCGTACGTACTTTATTTCACGGTGGATCTGTTACTTAAAATAAATTGGAACAACCGTGGCCATGATTACAGTCAGGTGTTCAAGGACGCAGATGTTCTAGCAACGACGGAGTCGGCGAAACATTACAGTTTAAACAGCAGAAAATGACGAAAGTATCATTTAAACAAAACGTGTCACTGTGAAGATGGATGCTTACATTCCCACTCAAAGATGGCGTGGGGAATTTGCCAGAACGTTAAATGGCATTTCCTTACTTCGATTTCCGAGAGAGCCTTTCGTAGAATACGTGAGATGTACCGCATCTGATTGTGTACCTGTTTCACTGTCGTGTGCTGACAGTAGGCTACCTAGATATGTGTTCATTAGTTAACCATTGTTAACCAGTAGTATTTTTTCATAGATAAACACTAAAGTTAAGCTTGCATGAAAAACTGAACCAAAAGGCAAGACGCATCGGCACGTTTGCTTCATGCGTTTATTTCACATACAACCATTGTTACTGCATTTTTTCCATCTTGGTATCAAAGCCTAATAGCATTTTATTTAAAGACCTCTTTGTTAAAAATGCACACTTATTTTATCATATACGTGTCCTGTCAATAAGAAATCTACATCAAACTTCGGCGTTATTTTTAATCCGAACAAAGCCGTGGGTCCCCGGTATATTATATAAAGTGTATAATATAATGGTATGTTTCTTGACGCATTTGTGACAGACACGCTCACGTGAGCGCGACTAATGCACACATCATAAGGCGGTGTGCAATAACTGCACACAATACACATAATTAACAATGGTACAGTGCACCAATTATATGAACAAACAAGCGGAACAAACATAACGGGATAAGAACATTCTAGTGCATGAAAAAGCACTTGAAACATGCGCTTCTAAAAAGGTGGTTCTTGTATTCCCTAAAATTCGTTAAAAAAGCTGAGCAGTTACTGTAAAACGCATGCCGGCCTATTCTACTCGAACTGCTCGTAACACTTGCTGACCAACTTTGGAGCAACGTGGAGGCATTGAAGGACAGCGTCGTTCCGAAATAGGGGTTCCAACAACGATCCTCTGAGGGAAAACAACACAAACAAGCATGGGCCGAAGGTCCAATAAGCCGTGCACACGACTTACACAAACGCGAAGTAAGACTAGGTGGGAAACACAGCAACCCACTCTGTTACGCAACTCAACTTTAACCCGTGTGCGCTTGCGAGTTTCGGCTGCGTGTTACTCAACTCCCCTCTTAATAGAGCTCCGCCCCCGGCGCTCCAAACCCTGTACAAATCGGCTGGTGTTCATGTTACCGGAGGACATAGAGTATCTACAGGCCCTCAGTGCGTTTACTTCGAAATCCTTTTTCTGACAACAATTTCTACGTCGGCACTTTTTCTTCAATATCGACATCTCGTTTTTGTCTTGGCACTTTTATTTTTATCACGGCACTTACCATTTTAATCTGGTACATCTCTTTTTTTCTCATACTAGCAGCGTCGCTCAATCGTGACATGCGCTCGGAGGAGCAGACATAGATTGTGTCCGAAGATTTTCAGCGATTCCAGCGATTTGTACACGGGTTCGAGGCAGGGGGCCAAAACTACCCGGACCCAGTCAGTTTGTTCGTTCTGGGGAAACATTCTTAGTTTTTCACGTATTCCAAATAGTTTGCTATTTATTTTGACCGCTGACA
>QNGE01001224.1:57443-182200 GCA_008508345.1 Paragonimus westermani | reverse complement strand
GACTTGCCTCGGTGAATGTCATGAATCATGTGAGCGTCCGTGGATATAGTCTGTTCCGATAAAGCCAACATGCGGAAGAAACTTTTTACAGTTGTCAGTGTTTCAACTTTCACAATCAATTCAAAATGGAACTTCGTTCCTTCAAGTTACTGACCTGTTCCTCTGTCAAAGCCACCAACTTTCCCAAACAAAGGTTCTATGTGATGAGCCTTTGTTAAACGGCAGAAACTTGATTGACCTCGATAAGTGATGTAACTCAACAGATAGCTCCATGAGCTAAGTTAAATACGATACCGTAAGGCGGATGGGTATGTTTGTTACTAAATACGGCATAAAGTTCAAACAGAACAAAGCAACATTTAAACGCAGTAGTTGTGGTTGAACCTTTCAATTCACATCCTGCAATTATGTTGAAATTCTTGCTGTGAAATACTTTGTGACAAAATGAAGCTTAGTATCTGGCACGTGCCAGTTGTTTACGAATGATTACAAATGAAATCACTGCACATTCCAGCAGTTCGTCAATCATTACTTCTGTACTTTTAATATGCGTTACCGCTTAAGATATACGATTGCTGGTCCGTACTCGCTTCCGAGTGCTGCGGAAGTGTGCCAGTAAGAAATGGGATATTTAGAAAAATTATCTAAAAGCAAAACCTGCAGTCGGCCAAGAACATCTTTCAAACACTACTCGTTAGATCTCCGAGCGTTCATCATTAAGATTTCAACTTCATTAGGTATTTCTAATAGTGGATTCATTGACGAGAGTTGACAAATTGCCCTATGATTTTCCTCAAGAAGTTAATCGGGGACTTCGATATCAGTTACACATGCATAGTGCTAGTTACAATAAACAGGTAAATTCCAGCTTGACGTAAGCAAGCTGATGGTTAATACGGTCCTCAGATGAAAACGCGGACGTTGAGAGAAGCTTAGATCATAGCCAAGGTATGTATCACCGGTGAATTTACAAAACAGCTTTATTGGAATCTGGGGGTTTTCAAGATGGGACTTAGCCTGACAGGGAATTTTTTCTGCTGTCAACTGTGTTATCTGACTAATCAGGTATATTCGTGAAGGTAAATTATACTGACATAGAGCTTGAACGAATCTTGAGAGTTGCAATGCTCTACTGACGACTGACGATCAGTAGTTCCATTTTCTTTTTGGT
This sequence comes from Paragonimus westermani, assembly GCA_008508345.1. Classification (NCBI taxonomy): domain Eukaryota; kingdom Metazoa; phylum Platyhelminthes; class Trematoda; order Plagiorchiida; family Troglotrematidae; genus Paragonimus; species Paragonimus westermani. The sequence continues at coordinate 181,029 of QNGE01001224.1, read as the reverse complement.
AACCTGAAAAATACTTCTCAGGTGTTGCTGTTACATTTCTGTTACAAAAATACCGTTTTGTTCACCGTCCACTCTGTGCTAGACGCACAATTAAAACCGTTTAACTGATTGTTGTGATTAATCCATTGACGCTGAAAAAATCATTTTGTGATAATACTTAGTCATGGGGTTGCACGGATTTTGAACAATGACGACACAATTAGGATTTTAAAGTTTCCTTCATATGCTCGTCTGTCTGACCAAAAAACATCAGTTATCTCTTTTTATTACAAGAGCAGTTGAAGGTTAACCACCCTTCTTTGCGTATCATGGATTTAGGTTGATGAGATTCTCATGCAAACAAGTTCGATTGTTAGGTAGAAGTGATCGAAGTTGAAGTAAACCGAGCAACCTTTCTGTGCGATTAACATGTTTATATTTCTGTAGGGCTTTAATCCAGTCTGTTTTGAAAAGAAACGCAATACCTGGTCTCTGAATCACCTCATCAGCAGCCGAATCCGAATGTTCTTTGTAGGAAAGAATGGCTGAAAATAAGGTGAATTGCAAGGACCTTGAAAATTTGTGAATGATGCCGTATTTGTTCAAACCTAAACCCCATATTATACACCGGTAATTAAGACACTGTCCTATACTTTTATAGATTTCTGTGGATTCAACTTGGATGGGTGTCCAAATCGTGAGGGTGTTTATATAAATCAACAGGACATTTACCGTCTGACCATGATCTACAGGCGAGTGTGGCTGAGTGTAGGCTTATGATAATCTGGTCGTGCTCTGTATGCATTCAGTAGCGCAGTGATAAACATGATTATTTCAGTGAAGCTCGGCAGTTGTTAAACTGTCGGCCACGCCAACGACATCCGCCAGTGATAACCTCAAACAAGATCGAGATTCGAACTCATTTCTTTTCAAAAGGGGTTAGCTTTGAGTTCTGTGCGAATTCGAGACTACGATTCGTTGTGAGTAATGTTCACTATTTGTACTCAATCTTTGATATTTTATCACCAGTGACCATGCTGCAAATATGATGGTTAATTTAAGTGAGGCGGAAACGCTCACGTAAAATATATGTACCAGCAGCGTTTCAATCTTTCAGTCTAATTGCGTGTACACGATACTAAGCACTCAATTGTACGACTTCATACGCATGGGCTCACACTCGACCAGCTCTTAACATTCAGTAACGGTCACGAGTTTGTCACGCGATCAACTCCTGAAAATATGTCAAACAATATCAACCGGGTCAACAAAAATTAATAATGAATAGTAATACTAGTAATAGATGGGCAAAGCTGAATTTTCGGGAACATCAAGTTATTTTTAATGGATAAAATATTGCTAACTGAAAAGTATAGACCCATCGAAGAAAAGCCATCATCATCAGTTATATAGTGGTCTGCTCCATGTAAGGTATACTACACGTGTGTTGTATATTTCACTGTTTACATTCTGCTAGAACTACACTATTGAACTGTAAAGGATTTTCCTGAAAGAACACTACAGACATTTGCGGGAGTTACTTTTTAACCGCATCCTGGACTTTTCACTTGGCTCTTATATTTGCATCAAGGTTAATATATATGCTCCATTTGAGCATTTTACGCAAGATTCAATCTTTCACGGTTAGTACGACAAAAATGACTGTGCTGAAGAAACATGCGCCAGGCGGAAACATAAGAATGTCATATTAAAATATTGTAAAGCAATCGTTGACAGGGTTAAAGAGAAATGGCGGTTCGGGGTTTTTGGGTCGATTAATGTAAGGTAACATTCATGACGATATGCGAAAAATAGTTTATGATCGGATGGCGGAATACGCATTGGACTAAACTATTTGAAACCCTCAATAACCCACTTCTAGGCGCAGAATTTGATGACTGTATTCACGGCTTCAGCTGGGTGTCCTAATGTTCTAAACTGGGCTGTCGTTACTTGTTAACTCGAATGAGCATATTCTTCAGTGACAGACGGATTAACTCCCAGCAAGCGTGTCGACGAAGCGCCGTTATGTGCATTCGTTACCTCAATACTGAGACTATTTCAGTGCTACTGAACTTGGGATCTAGCGGCGTAGCTGTCAGTACATGGCTTTGCTGGGAAGGATGATAGATCGCACAGAGAAGCCCATAAAAACAATTGCTAAATTTTTCAATAGCGAACACAAAACTGAATGGAAGACGAGCTTGACGCTGATTCTGGTAGATCTGAAAGTCTTACTAACAACGATACAGCGCCAACTGTCGATGGCCTGACGTCATTTTGTGTTTTGAAAAAAGTATACGGTTTTACGTGATTCCAATAACGGTTAAACAACCATTTCCAGCTTTTGCACAGCTTTGTTTACGAAGCTCTCCAGTTAGCTAATTTCATGGACTGTGTTCACATTTGTGTCAGTTCTCCCACATATTCCATGCATAGGCCAACAACGCTGTCAGTAACAATTTGGTTAGACATCCTTTTCTGTGCAACCGGAACAACATTAAGTATCGTACTCAGTACATTAGTGTAATCAGAAGTTGCAGTTGCATAATACCGTAGTGTTACACTTTAACGTCAGTATTCTGATCTGTACAATGATAAAACGCAAACTTAGATTATTTAATGCAATTTGAGGTAACGGAAGGTGGCAGTATATCCTACGTTGTGATTGAATGTACGCCAGCTGTTACGCTCGGTATGCTGAGTAGTAAGTTGCCCTATGTGTTAGATTGGTGAACGACTTGTTTCATTCATTTTGAACTGCCGAATATCAGGCTGAATCAAGCTCCATGGAGACCTCGAAACACGTGTACGAACAGAAAGAATACATATTTGTAAATTTTCAAATGACATTTACTTGAAAAAAGAGACCTGTTTCGTTTGTTATTTCAGTATTCCTTGTTCAAATTCTTCAGGTGTATACCAGTTGCAGCATGCTGTGAGAGAATGTACCACACTTCCAGCAACCTTTCAAATGCATAGACGTAAGATAATAACATTTACATACGCGTTTGATGAATTTCGACGAGAGGTGACCTTCTGTTATAAGAGGAAACATAAGCCGACGAAGATCCAGCTGGTCTTATAATTACGCGTCAACGTCACTTCGTACCACCATCAAAGATATACCTTCCTAAAACTGAAGAAAATCCACATTCATTTTGCGTCTGCTGTGACATCAGGCGTTAGGTCCCTCAGATATCAGGGAGAGCAGCTAAAACCCTCATTCAAAGTGTTCAGGCGAGCGACTCAAACTTCCATAAGCATCCCGAATTAGAGTTAAATGTCTGTGATAATTATACAAACCGAAGGACACCTTGCACAAGTCAAACAGATCAGCACAAACGCGTTCCGTACTAATAAACTCTCAGTATATTCAGTTAAGTGTAGGTACCAAAGCAAACGGTTAACCTTACGTACGTGTCCTAACTGTGGTCTCAGTTACACTGGCGTTCACAGTGCAAACGCATGTGGGATCTTTCTTCCAAGTTGAAAATCTCCCACATCTGATCGCAGCCTTTGCATCCAGATAGACTTTCCAGCCAGTCTCTTTCGAGAAGAAGCACTGGACTCAAGTTTCGCTCTCATTAGAGCTCGTCAGTAGTGCATGTGACATCGTTGCGGAAAAGTCCTCTGCCATACTATGGGTGATGAACCGCTTGATGTATCTCACTTTTGTATTCGAAACCAGCAGAGGCTGATGTTTCAAGGAATAAGCTAGTTAAGTTTATTTCCTAATTAAAGTTTGAAAGAGTGGATTTTTGCGAAAAAGGATAATTTCTCAACATTATGGTGCGCAAGGCCAATGTAATGTATCTGAGGGTTAAACGATAACATGTCAACATATAAACTGAATCTACTGAGGTGATCCAGCAGAATATTTATTTCCTCAGGAAACCACGCCATTTACAACAACTAGCCCCTTCAAGGTTTATATGAAATGGAGCTTCAGTCGAGGAGACAGGGTTCCAGTTGGCATAATGCACGTCCAGTGTCTAGCTGAAAATACAGCGTGCTTAGTACAGTCCTACGACTGCCGCCAAAGCATTTTCCATTGCAACGAGTATGTCCGTGCTTGTCACCTAGATGCGAAAGCACATCACCTGGTCAGCGACCCCATATTGCATAACCTCGGACCACATGACAATCGGAATTGCGCATCGGCAACGACAAGGCGTCTGGAATAAAATCAACAGCGTTTTCGACAACACGCTGAAGCAGTTAACAAAAGTGTTAGCCAATGCATTGAAAAATTTCAGAGGGTTGAGTGTTCAGAACGCATTTTAGTGAAGGTAAATATCAGACAGGACAAGTGCTCACTGCTCATAGGATGTTGACTCACGGATGCTGCTTTACCCTTTATGGTAAGTCAAAATGAGTAAGAACGGCGAAATGTACCAGAATCGTGTGAACAGTGTAGGTACCATCAGGTGTATCCGCTAAAGGTTGTAACAGAATTAGACAGTGCTTTGCAACTGAAGTAACTTTTGAGCGACAGTGGCCTGACTGTCCGGCTTTTTTCTATTAACTTTGCAACCTAGGCCCAAAAAAACCCTGGAATCAGAAATTGGACCGTAGTTGAAGAGATCTTTCGAGGTAAAGTTTCCACAAACAGATATCAGTGGGAATTATACAAATGCGATTATTTAATCGCACCTAAATTAAGGTCATTGAAGTAATAGTCATCATGTATGCTTCACGATAACGTAAACGAGAATTCCTACTTTGATCGCCACAGAAATATGGGCTACAAGTGAAGTCTAGAAGGACAAACTCTAGAGTTCATCGCATCTGTTTGGAAGAAGATGGTTAAAACTTTTATCTGAAAGGTAAGTGGTAATTTAGAACGCGGAAGTAAAATTATGTGAGATGTAGTCTGCGAGGACAATCTGGACAATCTCTTCGGTTTCGATGCACAGACTACGATCAGTTGGCAAACATTAATTTAAATAAGCATAGAATACGAATGATTGGTCGGATACATTGAGAATAGTTCACAGAACCAGTCTTATTTGAACGTGGAAGTTATGTAACGTATGACCAGTGATATCCATTCTCAGATTTGGTTATGGGCTGCTGGAAACTGATTTCAGGAACAGTCTAAGAAAGTAAATGTATAATGCACTTGGGAGTGTCAGAAGTAGCTTATTTCTCTCACCCACCCTGCTCAATGCAGGAGAGAGAACAATCATTTGGGTACCACAAGACGGCCGAAAAAAAAGTGGTTGATAGTAATGAAAGAATCACGGTTTAATTTAACGTGAGGTATTACCAAGATTCTGATTGTTGAGAAAGTATATTTGGGCTGCACATGTTGTACCATAAGGCAGAAGGGATCTCGCAGTAGATTAGGGTGTGTGCCGTTTTACGTGTGCCGGATGTCAATCATATTCTAGTCTCAAATTTGCTGACCAAGAGACTGGTTTACCAGATCTTAAATTGGCTTCTCATTTTGTATGAGTGCATCAGTAGGTGTGCTGATAGCTTCACTATTTCGGTACAGAATGTTCATCAAGTGAAGAATGCTTTCTTATTAAACCATTTTAATTCCTTCTCTTACTAGTAGTTTGTATAGTGATGAAAAAAGACCTAGTGTAATCGCCTTCATACGCTTTGGAACATTTCCAGAAACCCCTGAGGTACTCTTTGTTATTCCTTTAAATTAACTGTATTTTCTGCAGAGTGTAGTAATGCTGACTTCAACTTTCGTATCTGAAATGAGCATATATCGATTTTTTGTTTGACAGCAAATTTCGTTACATTGTAATTATTTTTAGGCACCAGATAACCGGCGCGTCTTTTGGGTCCAAAAATAAAGAACAGTTGTGCAGGCAAATCAAATTTTTAAACAGGTTTTTGAGATTCCATATGATAATGCGCAATCAATGGGTATATATGACATTTTTAACACCAAGCCAGTCAAAGTAATGTCAGGCTTTCCACCAAAAAGCATACCATTTCTCTCACTAGTTCGAATCTAACCAAAGTTTTGATTTTTACATTTCAGCTTCGTCTTACGTGCAGGCGGTTTGGATCGGTTTTTGTTGTTCACTCTGGAAATGTAATGAGCAAAATTTGTCCTCTGTTAAAAGCACAAAGATGTGTCACACTAAGGTTGGTTTATGTTTTTAAGGTAAAAGGCGGTTTTCATGTTCGAATGCTTCGGATTTTGTTCGCTTTAAAATTATGCAATACACTTAAATTACAGGTGAGTTTTCATGATAAACGCTGGTCTGTCGATCATATGCGGTTTCGCAATTTCACACCTACCCAGAGAAAAACTTCTACACGGTCTAAGGGGCAGTCAACTTGCTTTTACTGTCTGGCGATTTAACTGTTGAAATAATTTGAAGCTCAAGGAAATAACGGAATCAATAATAGATCCAAACTGTACTTCTATGAAATCAGAATGTAAAATCAAGACAACCAAAGAAGAGCCAGCAAGTGAGAAACCCTAAAGCAAACAATACGAAGATTTTTGTATGACAGATTGTGTGTAGTTTGCATCCCTGTGCTGCCATCTATAGGAAGTTGATGGATGCGTCATTTTAGGTTAGCTGAAAAATAAGAGTTCAGAGTTTTTCAAACTAATGGGGCCAATTTTGTCAATAGAAGAATCGAAGACAATATTCTTCACTGGTGCAAAAATTCAGTCCCGACGAAAATGACAGTGAATGCAGATGATGTCGATCAAGAGGCTTGGTTTGGAAATTGTCAGCATCGCCTACACATCTTTATAAATAGCACGAAAACAATGCAGCGTATAACCTGAAAGAAATGGAAGCTATATTTCTTCATGAAATGTTACATTCCACCCCGGATCGATATATATATATATATATATATATACATGTTCGTGATGTAACTCAACTTTAACTCATTAAACGCATTTGAGTTTTCACGGAATCTTTGAACAGTGATGTACGCGTAATACTATGATTGTGTAGAAGACCATTTCCATTTGACTTTGTAATTAATCAAGTTATGCGAATAAGATAAAACGCTGATAGTCGTGAGATAGACTGTTTCATAATGACACCAAATAAATCCCTGAGTGGTTTTGTGGTAAGCGAAATGGTTTGCACCGAGATAAATGATTTACCTCTCACGGACTAGGTTGATAGTTGAGATTAACTGCATAGTACGCAAAATGAAGCGAAAGTCTATTAGTTATGTATCCGTTCTTGAAGTGTTCGGAAGTGGATCAGATCTACACTCAGGCAGATGAGATTCATTCAGTACAGATCAATTTTTGTCTAGCGGATTGGTCTTACCGCAATATTCCTTCCCAAGGTTGTGTTCTTGTTGTAAATCAACGTGAATCTCGATATATTCTCACTAACTATCCGCAGACAAATCGCAACACCACACTTATGATAAACCTTCTAAAACTTATCAAGCTCAAAATATACCAGCTTAGGTAAACTGCGGTTCATTGGTAAAACCAACGGAATGTTAGTTATATAGTTTGTACTTGGTACTAACCTCAGTCAGACTGAAAAGTTGACACTCAGACATCATAAGGAAACAGTAACCCACCTCGTATCCCTTGGGCCTCCTACAACCACTTTGGTAATCCACTGGTAAGCAGATGTGCTTGAGATAAATGAAGTGTTCTCAACACATGTGTACGTGTGCACATACGTGGTCTTTATGAGAGCTCCAAATAGTGTCTGCTAGCATAAATAATGCATTTCGAAGTGCAATAGTCGAAAACGTGTGACACTTCTGCGATGAGTTGTTGTGGAAGCTGTTCATTAGCAACAAACTAACACAGAACTGTCGAACTAAAATAACTATGGACTTTTTTGAGTGTTGTCTTGCCAGTATCAAATAAACTTACGGATCAGAATGGTTAGAATATCTGTGTTCAGAAAAGTGCCGTACATTTTTTGTTGTGATTATTTTGGCGTCCACCAACTACGCGAGATTTTTAAATCGCATGTTGCATTTTACGTCCAAAATGTTTTATTGATTACTTTGAAAAAGGGCCCCTTTGAGAAAATCTGGAATTTGACTGAATTTGAGCCAACTACGAAAACAGTATGATGAAATGCGGCAAGTGCTCTAAAATGTGAGCTAAGAAACCACCCCGGGAGGGTAGAAATTTTACACTGGGACTCAGTTAGTCTCCGAACTCTGTGTTGTACAGAATCCATCAAAATTCATGGGCTTGATTGTCAAAGCAGAATTTCTCACCCAGTTTACGCTAGGATCCAATAAGTTCGCTACTGAGCATTGAAGTTGTGCCGCTGGGAAACGGTTTGCCATAATTTATAATTTACAAGAGACTCATTTGCGACAAATCAGGAGTAGGCATAACCTGAATAAGGGACGAGAACTGTATATTCAAATGCGGAGAGTACGCCACAATTTGAGTTAAATTTTGCAAATGGACTCAGAAATAAGGATGGAACAGTTTGTCCAAACCAAGCTCGGTTATTATACAAGGTTTGCACACCAAGTTTCACCGCGCTTTTCGTGTGAGTTCTCGTTTGATCAAACACCTATGTCAGCAAAATTCGAAGTCGTCGACGATTTTCCCCAGTGAACTTCCATCAAACCGCGTTGTTTTAAACGGACCTTTGGGAAGCCTAACACATCAGTTCGATGATAAACTTTTGCTACCTGCTCTAATCGCTCGCGGTGATCAGATCACATTTTCGTCACTACTTCACCCAGCACATTCCGTGCACTCTGTGTTTGTCTCACTAGTACCTGTGCACAGCGGCTTAAGTTCCACAAACAATGATACAACTACAGTCCTGTCACAAAGCATTTCAACCAAACGCCCGTTTGAAGACATTACACATAGGCACACTTATCACTAACAAGTTAGTATGGTGCCTCTACTGAGTGGCTACATCCTAGTGAGACAAATGGCTCTTGTCTCGCGTACAGGAATGGTCAGCCGGGCAGAAGATTATGAGCACCAAATAGTGACACATATTCATTTATAACCAGAACTTCTGACTAAGTTACAGGAATACAGTTTGAGCTGAAGCTGTCTATTACAACAACCACTGTCTAGTCAAGCATCTTAAAATAGTTTTATTGTCAATTTACTGATAAACAACACAAATTAACTTGAAAAAAAAGTCTCACTGCCGACGATACCGGTACATTTCGTAAACATGGAGGCAAAAAGAACGAATTGTGTCCATCCAAACTCCAGAGTGCATGCTCTCTCATTTGTTTGAAAATAAATGGTACAGTTTATGTAGCCTCTTTCCGCATTAGTCTATCGTCTGCAAAATCGCAAGGCAGGAACTCACAAATATCCCCAGCCTGTTTACCGGACACCTGTCGGATTAGTGGTAATGGAAATTCAGCCTTGCAATAGAATTCATCAATTACGTTATTATGTACATCAAATCAGGTTAGGATAAAAAAGCATCATATGAAGTATGAGAAGGCTAGCAACTAAACTCCCCTGTGATGGCCGTCAACTTCCAGCGAGAAACATTTCAGTAATAGTTTGCACACTGCATCTTAAGGCCAAGCTATTTACTCTCCTATTGGGTTTACCATCACAGACTGGTTTTATGATATAACTATGAATCAGACGCTGGACGGCCCACCAATGAGATCGTGGCAAGAGGCAGTACCTACAAACACCAGAATCCGGTGCCAGCCTGGTGCTATCATATGAATTAGTTAACCAACCGAATGCGAAGTACAGGAGCAACCACTCGAACTTTTTGCGGGAGTTCATAACAAATTAGAAGCTGATTCTTGTATGTTTTGCGAAGAGAGTATGGGGATTTATGAGCAACTAATTAAAAGGACTGCATTTACTCCTTTCTCAAGGTGCCACAGAGTAATGATACCAAAATTTCCCTCATCGCCGAATTGATTTCACGTCTGTACTGATTGGTATTCGTAATTCTGTGACTAAAGGTGTTGACTCTCATAACTGTGTGGTCCGAATTTTCTGTTCATTTAACGTTAACTGGCACACTGTTACGGATAGCATAGTATACCAATAAAACACTCAAATACCGCTTTTGTGGACGATTACAACACCAAGGTCCAAAAATCAGACTGCATGAAATTAGTGCACGAATGCTGCATAGCTAACTGCTACTCATCACAATTCCAGCAACATGGTGACATCTCCCGTATATGAAGGGAAATTGGAAATATAAATTCTTACTACTTTTAAGGCTGCCATGAACTGGACTTGCAAGATACGAGAAAATTCACACAAATAGATTGATGTATACAAAATCTGAGGACTTTCCGAAAGACCACGTTTGGTAGAAGAAACGTTGGACGAGATCGTATACACACACACGAGGAGAAGATGAACATTTTTGCGTTCCCTAAGTAAATATTTTCATGGAATATTTGTGGTTTTCTTATTAAGCTGCACATCGTATTTGGACACCGCTGATTAGCGTAGTTTTTTATTTCGTTTTGAGAGTTTTTTTGATCTGGTCAGCAAATCATGAAAAATAACTTTGATCCATCAGTTGACTTCACTGACTGAAATGTTTGCACTCACGAACATCCAGTTATTTCCGAACTGCTTGCACAGCAATTCTGAAGAGTCGGTTTTTCGGACTTCGAGGTTGACGTCCTTTGTATATTCGTACTAATTTTGTTCGTTGCTGAAAGTTAAAACCGCGGAGGTTTATAAAATGTATCTGAGCCTGGAGTTGCTCGGTTAAGAGCATCGCAGTATTCGGGCAACCTGGAAGCTTCAGCACAGAGTAACTACTCAATTCAACTCTCGGTGTGCACAAAATGAAAGGACCATACTTTGAGCCAAACAAAATAACAATTACCTAACACTGGATTAAATATATTAATTGAAAATATTGACGTGTACACATCACGGTTCATCCTGCGATAAGTGAAATTCCTCTTCCCGTAGAACATACTGTTCATAAGCCAACAATGATCTATTAAAACAACAGAAATGAATACGGCCGCATGATACTTTCGTGGTGGATATCACTAACGGATGTTAACCACGACAATCGCACATTCTGAATTAACGGAAGAGACAACCCTACTGTTCACGTTCTTCTAAGTAAACACAGTTCCTCATTTGCATATGTCATACAAACTTGCCTTCTTAATTGGAAACCTGAACAAACATGAAAAATGAATATTTGAAAAGACAGGCTAGTAATGATACATTGCACGATCTTTGTTCGAGCTGATTTCGTTGCTTCTCTTCAAGTGCTCATTACAGAAACGAAAATTACAAAGGGTGGATGGAATTGTCACTTAGGGAGAGTGTCTTTTTCAGATATGTGAAAAAGAGGATGGAAAAATCAACGAGCGCTACGGTTATTTAATGAACAGTCCTTTTCGTACACAAAGACGACTTTAGTCGTTCGGCAAAGTGAAATAAGCGTTTGTTCCGGTGCGTGAAGATGACTGAGAATGCTGACGGATCGTCAGTCTCGTGATTTCTCTCGATCACGTGACGCGCACCGGATGAAGCCGGTGTCATGTGTGAATGATCGTCGGGCTTATTCGCACAAATTCCAACTGGTTGACTGACACGGTTGCACACCCATTTGGGCAAATGGTCTGCCATCTTGACTTGCGCCTGCCTCTCTGCCACCTCAATGTAGGTGGAACTACACCCACACGAATGCTGGTACACCCAGTGTGAGAGGAGTGGGAGAGGTAGGCGATCCTTGATGGCCGGCGTCAGCATTTTAGTGGTGTCAAAGCTGAAAACTACTTCAGCCGCGTAGAAAACTCATCCAACATCGGAAATTAATCGATTTGCCAAGAGTAAGCAGACTTCGTTGTCCTTGGAAGGAAATCGAATATGTGTAGCTTCCGGTTCAACTAAATGGACTGGTTGTTTCATGAATTATTGTGGATAACCGTTTTGTGATGATGGGTTTCCAGGACAATGGTACTCTTGAATGAGGTCATTAATAAACCCAGTTTGTGCTAAACTGGGACAAAACTATCGTGGTGCAAGTACTGCCCTGTCCAAGCAGACTTTTGGTAGACCGGACGTCTCACGATGCCATTAGCTCTGCGCTGAGTTAATACATCGAAAAACAGCACACAGTGCTCTTTCTAACTCCTTCATGAATTGTAGATTCTCGTGACTGCGACTCACTTCTTTCGTTAACCTATCGACATATTGTTTATTGTCGGCGATTACGCTAATATTGTCCACATACCTTCGATAAACCGCGCTGGCTGCATTACACTGCTCCACTTTACCTTCTATACAGGCAGCGAAATGGTCCACAAAGACTGAATCTAGAGGGTTTTGCATGGCAGCTTCTGAATTTGGGAATGAACGTCAGCTGCACACAGAAATATTAGGTGTCCTAATTCAGATAAGAAGCGATATTCTGTTAGAACGTATGCAATCACAAGAAAACCACACTGTTCAACTCACGGGCACACCAGTGAACGGTGTTTAGATACCCAACGAGGCCATCAGCTTTCACCTACTGTTAACTTTGGACAACACTTCAGCCAGTTCCAACCTGTCCTTGAAAACTTGTCTGAATAGCGACCGTTCAACTGGATCTAGCATCCTAACGGGCCAATTCGCGAGTTTGTGCCGAGATGAGTTGCAAATCGACGAAATTGGCCTGGGTGAGATAGCCATTTAGTGAGTAATCGGTAAGTCATAAAACTGAGACTTTTTAGACTAAGTCAGTTTGAGAAATTTATAGTTTGTCTGCCGTTATTCGTTTCTTGAGCACTGTTGTTTCATTAATTCTAGGTTTGTCTTCAAACTTTGTAAGGTCTAAGTGAATCGGTCCCATCCGATCTAAGTAGCCATCACAGTTCATGCGGACCTTTTTATCAAAGTAAAACCTCATCGGATTTCTGTTTGATTCCATCCGAGTGTGTACTTGATAAGACGTAGCATAATCAGTTTGAACAAAGATCGTGCAATACACCACTACTAGCTTATCTTTTCGTATTTATTTGGGGGAAAGTTTACTTCAAAAATAGATTTGTTTTATTCACAACAGAATCAAAAAGAGTAGTTTTGGGATTTGCCTCAATGACCGCCGTTTATATTACTGTGATTGGTACCTAAAAACCCGAAGAGCTATTCTATATTTAAGTGGTTTCCGTCTTTCCCAGTAATCAATATTTACCAGATGTGTGGCATTAAACAAACGCACTCTGTGTGAGGTCTCAGTAAGATACGGAAGCTTGTACTGTTTGCATCACCTCAAGTGGTTGCAGGCGAACAGAATAAAATCGGCTGAGTGAAATACCTGGTGGAAGTAAAGTGCTTGAGTAGGACTATGTCCGTATATAGGTTATTAAGTTCAGTACCAAATCTCCTAATTCTTCACTGGCCGTGGTTGGTCAAAATGTGTACTTCAAGTTAATGATGAGTAGTAGGGGATGTTGGTTTTCGTGTAAATGAAAAAGTATCCATTTTTGATCGCAGCTGTTGCATCCGCAAAGACTTTTCACTCGGCTCCTTCCGAAAAGAAGCACCAGAATTGAGTTTCATCCTTGTTAGCGTTCGTCAGTAGTGCATATAATTGACACGACCAAGATTTGAACTCCGGCCACGTTTTTAATGAGGCAACCCTGTTGATCACTGTGCCATTGACGTCACATTAGGCACGAGCGAATGGTCATGTGTAAGCGATGAACGAAGCACTTGCTGTGTGTCCCCTTGAAGCGACCGTGCAACCTGACCGCTACTCACAAGCGAAAGTTGTTGACCATTCACACAGGAAAATTCAGTTATGCCCAATATGTAGTCAGTGCCGCAGTGGCCAACAGGGTTGCCTCATGAAAGTGTGTCCTGAGTTCTATTCCTGGCCCTGGCAAGGATATGCATCACTGATGAGTACTAATAAGAGCGAAGATCGAGTCCGTTGCTTCTTTTCGAAAGGGGCTGACTGGGAAGCCTATGTGACTGCGATAGTCGTGATCAATTTTGTGATGTTCGGTTTATGCCTCAAGCTATTTCAAAGTAGAATAAGATATACTTTTCCATGTCGTTCCATTGGTTCCTTCTTGGTCTATCGCATCGTTCAGTTTGTTAATAAGTACATCAATGTTTGGCACACTATCTTGTTTACAGATTTACCAGTTATAATGGATTTGGACCGATAGTAACTGCGGGTGTCCAGAAAGAAACCTATTACGTTGTTCTTATAATTAGCACCAGTATTTGAGAACATAACGGGGAAGGTTGATGCAATGATAAACGTAATCCTCCCCGTGTGCGGAGTTAAAAATCAGCAGGTCGAATGTGATAAATGATGGTAGTTGTGGATTTCACTCACAACAACTCTACCTATATGACACCTCAAAATCATTTGTTGGATGCAACCGATAATCCAGTGCTGTCAGGCTACTCACACAGTCCACCTATGAGTCTTCCAAGTTCCCGATGTGGCTTCGTGGCTCAGCTGGTAGAGCGCTTGCTGCGTTGAGGCATGCTGTGTCTGTCACTGGTTCGAATCAAGCTGGAGTCCTGGATTTTCACAGTTAGATTTCATCTCAACTAATAAATCTGTCACATTATTTCACAAAGTTTGTATGAAAGTGATCAGTTCAACAAAAATGAAGATACATTGAGGTTCTAATTTAACTAAGAAATAAAGAAGTTTTCCAAATCCCGTTTACTTCAACTTGAAGAACACTCAATTATCAGCCGTTTGCCTTGTGCACCCTAGAGCAGCTCACTTTGTGTGTAGAATTAACAGGACATAGACAAGCAGCAGCAACCGCCAACTTTGGGGATCGTCCGTGGAAAATATCCAGAGGCATGTCTACCATTTGTCTATACGTTTACACTCACGCACTCTGTAGGATTACTGCAGGTATCTGCAACGTAACATCATTTTTTCAAAGAACGACGTGTGCTCCATGTTTACTCATTCAGATTTACACACACTGATCTACCTGGTGACTACCGTTGATTCCTAATCAACGGGACTGTTAATATCACGCTGGGCAGATATTTTATTTGATAGAGCAAATATTTTCATTACCAAGGTCGATGACCTGCTCATTAACGCAAACAAATTGGCAGCTGCACCAGTGAGCTAGAAATCCCCGATCATAGATAGCTCAGCATACTTAATCAATATGCTGGTGATCCGCTCCGTTTTCCGTCACGTTAACATTTTGAACCAACCTTAATCTTCCCATATCGATTAAGAATATATTGAGGCAATTCAAACAAACCATAATTACGGAGAATTGGTTTACAACGGCTATCTTCTTGACGTGGAATCCGCCATTTTCTCTTCCGTATCGATTAATTTGCCTTTTATTTGCTGACCTAATATACTTAGATCGATCATCCTTAGTTTATGCTAGGTGAGATGAAAACGTCTGTTGTTAACAGTGGATATCTGGTTGTTTTGTTGGCAACAGTTACAAACAAAATCCAGTGTTTCAAAAGTGCGGTGTACAAAACGTTAAAACATAAGAAAATAAAGAAAAATATTTTAATTTTAATTGCACAATTAAACCATTCTTTACCATCAGTTTTGTTGTTCACTACTCTGTGCCTCCGGGTAAAGTGTAAAACTTGGTTGTCTAAAAGATTAACGAAATCTTTCACATATACATAGCACCTTTAAAAACGTTTGTCATCAAAGAACGACGGACCAGAACTATCTGTCAATTATCGAAAGTAAAACCATTTCCACAAAACGACCAAGTTTTAGAGATTCCTCTAAACATTTTGGTTGTCATTTGACGCTTGACTGTTTTGAGTTCACACTGGAAAATGAGTCAGAACACACTATGTACCTGAAATGGAAAACTGCTGAGTACTCAAGACAGCAATAGTAGCAATAGCTCAGTTACGCAATCGCAGCACACAGGTCGATTTATGGTTTAAATTGCAATCAACACGTGCATATGCCGCGTGAGGCCCTCATTCGAACAAGCTAATCTATGTATGTTACTGATAGAAAATAGAAAATATCTGGGTCGTAGATAAACAGTACAGCTATGTTAGCTGTGATGATTAACGGAAGCGAATAAATAGAAATATTTCTTACCACCGTTTGTTTATTAGGATGTATAGGTAATATTGTGAGAACTAAGGAATTCTTTATATAGTTGGTTGCCAAATAACTGCATGCATATAGCAGAAAGTGTGCAACTAGGTGTCTGAATTAGGTTTGCTCCGAGCCGAACACTGACATCTCCCCGTGACAGCTATAGTGCATCATCAACACGACATTAGGTTGCACGCCTACGCAAGTTACTGTAGGGTCTATTGAAGTTTTCAATTTCCTTCAGTTTAGATATTCCTCCCTTGCAAACATAGCGTAATTCACTCAAGGAAAATGAACTATCTTCTCCCAGTGTTTTGCAAAAGTATGCAGATATTTGATTCACAAATTGAATACAGCCGGAAAAAGGTGAATGTTAACAACAAAATTATTGATGAGATGAATGTGGACGGACAGATTTTAACGTTGTTAAGTTGTCTTATGAACTCAGTTTAAAGTAACGCACTTTATAAAAAATAGTTTTTCCGAATAAAATAGTCCAGTAAAGCACTATTTATAAGGATTTACAGTTTTGCCATAACAGTAAACAATTCCAAAATGGGATACTGCCAGCTGACCTTAAAGCTGACTGGTTATCAGTTGCCTCGCGAAAATTCGTATTTGTCTACTTCCATTATCCAGTCACATTAATAAAATGTCATTCGGAACAATCCAACAGTGCCTACAATCTTCTGCGCCAAGTACGCTATTCATTCTTATTCGAATAACCTTGAGTAATTTTTGTCGCATTCCTGATTTTCCCGTTCGTGTTTTGTGCAGAGTGAATACATGGTACACATGACAGGTTCTGAGAAAAGTTACTGTACGTAACCGGAAAAGATTTTCAGGTTTGCGTTGGCGTTAAAAAAATAGGTTTCCAAATGTTCGAGCTGGAACAAGTGATATAGAAGTGAAAAGTTGTGCCCCGTTTCGAAGTTAAAACTCATAATTCAAACTATTTCTGTGTTGACGTTTTCTACGGATGGTTTACTAGCGAATGCGTAAAAGGAATTGGTTAGAATAAAGCTCTCCATATTTACGGAATCAGAACCTACGTAAAACGTCTACTTCATATTTATACACATGCTTATACATATACGTATATATTCAGATAATTAGACTGTGTTATAGTTACCTGTTTGGAAGTGACCGTTTTATTTGCCGAACAATTGCGTATTTCATTTTTATTTAAAACCAACTTATTGGTGAGTGCCCATTCCAATTACGAAGTGCTTGCGAACAATGTGCTATCAGACTAGTCCATTGCGTTTAGACAGTAATTCTCAACTCATTCAAATGGGAAACTGATGTGTTGCAATAAACCGAATCATAGAGAACACAGTGAAGTTCGTTAATCCATGCTTCAAATCTTCATTTAGGTGACCAGCTTCATAGGGATAATTTATTTTTAATTATGTCGTTTGAAGATGATATTATTATGATGCTTCTAGTTGCCTAAAGCAAAGAAGACTTGAAGCAATCAACCTTGGTTTTGTCACTGCGGTGACCCAACTGAGGATGTCAGTATTGATATAACTTGTTATTTACCATAGTCTACTCCATTCATAAACGACATGTCTACGCATGGAAACCACATTTACTGGGATTATCTGGACAGTTGTACCGAAGTCACTCGAGATGCAATCTGTCCACAAGTTTCTCCATGAACCGCGAGCTGCGAGCCCGCGTGGCCAGTGTAGCTGGTGGTTACTGACGTTTTGAAAGACAGTTGTGAAAGTTCAACGACCTCAGGTTGAAAACAAAGTGGTCTGAATAAACAGTCGTGGTCCAGAAAACGTTCTTCTACAGCAGGAATACGAGGGGTAAATGAACTGATTTTGCAACTGCAGGCAGTTTTCTTGCACCATGTTCATTGCGCATTTCAGGTATTCGGTGGTCGAACATGGTTCGGATCATTGGAGCACCTTGGCAAGCAGAAATGGACGGGAACAAACCGGCATTCATACACTACGTTAGTTGAGGCGTGTATGTCAGAGGACAACAAATGATTTTCCAAACAACTGAACTACAGGCAACTAAAAGCATGTTGGCGCACCCTTGGTAGCCAAAATGGACGACAACAGAAAGTTAGAAAAATAAGTCATTCAGTTTAAAATGTCCCCAGTGAAACGCGAAATAAAAGTGACTATCAGCTGAAGCATGCAAAGGAGGGATATTTGAACGTGCACTCAAAATTCCAGAGAACGGTCGTTGCACGACTCTGATTTCAAGCGTTCGGTAAGCAAAGGATGATAGGCAAAAGATGGGTGCCTTAGGTCTCAGTGACATCAGCACATGCGGCGCAAGTGTTCCGGCTGTTTTTGACTGGCGAATCATTAACATACTCAAAGTCAACGGATAGGCGAGAATTACTGTAGGCCTAGGCCTGGTTCAAGTCAATCCAGTCCCCTTTACAAGAACATTGGTCTTAAAACCATGGTGTTCCACCCTACCAAAAGCTTTTGAAAGATGATTTATCGATGGGATACTCCGTTCAGCTTCTAGTTCAATATTAGTTAGGTTGTTTCTCTGTTCCTCTCAAACTGCAGCAATGTCATATTTAATGCCTTTCATAATACCATTCTTCCCGGCTTCCTATTCAGGAACAGCTGTTCTATTTTTTGTTTCAACTAGAAAGTGTTTTATCCTCTCACTGATGCGCCACTTAACTAGCAAGAATTGGTTGGTT
Source organism: Paragonimus westermani (assembly GCA_008508345.1). Taxonomy (NCBI): domain Eukaryota; kingdom Metazoa; phylum Platyhelminthes; class Trematoda; order Plagiorchiida; family Troglotrematidae; genus Paragonimus; species Paragonimus westermani. Next base: position 162,372 of record QNGE01001224.1, on the reverse strand, counting down.
AGACCAAAAATGACTTCCTCTATACGTCTCCTTATTTTATTCTTCGGGGTTCACACTGGATAATCCGTGTATGCGGAACTGAAAGTAGTGCAAATCAAATCGCTCATGATGAACTGTTTACACTAGCCTTATTTAGTTACAACCATTACAGAAAATTTACCCGGAAACAAAAGCGACTAACCAAGGAAGAACAGACAAATGCGCTCTTTTGTACACATCAAGCTGGACAGGTTTATCTCATTCGGGTTGCTGCGTCCTGGCGGCGATGCTAGTACGTTCCGGTTTAGTAAGCGTATGTAAAAAATTCGGTGGCTCAGTCTAGTCATGGGTCTTTGGGAGAACTTGAGCGATAGGTGGTGTCGGTGGTACTTTCGTCAGGTTTGTATGGACGCATGGTTCTTCGCGCATACCGCGATCTCAAAATCCAGCTGCCTTGCAAATGTGGAGGCCTGTTAACTAAGTGATAGTCGACTTATAGTGCGGTAGTAAACAAACGAGTGTCTAGGTTACTTTGGAGAATAAATCTGATCAACGGTTATTGTGCACATTTTTACAATAAACGCACCATTGAAACTAAAATGTAGGACAGTATTTACTCTTTGGTATTACTGGGCACAGGTACAAACACTTTGTGAAAATGACTAATTTTGATCTCGGATTAATCCGTCCTTGAATTTCATACATAGAGGAGGTATCTGACAGGAAGTCGTTCGCACGAAGATAATGATATGTGCTTCCATTGGGGTTTTGCCAAAATTACACAATATCTTACTTGACTTTAAACGTAATTCCAAAGTTTAAAGGCAGTTAAAAGTTGTCAAACACGTGACCTAGGAAAACGTGATGACATCAAACAGTCATGATATCCAGTGTAGTGAGTCAGTTCAGCAGCGCCAAAAATTAGTCGACACTAATCGTGCTTCAAGAGAGAATTCCGGTTGAGCATGGCTTTTGTGCGGAACTGTACTGACGATATACGTGGAACTATTGGCAGCCCTGTATAGAGGCGCTTTATAATCATCACCATTCACTCAGATGATTAAGTGTGCTCAGATTAAACTAATGTCGCACTCAGCAAAAACAATAATGAATACCCAAGAACAGTACTTCAATATGAAAGTTTTAATGATAACCGCAGCCCTAATATCCATCTCATTTCATTGTTAACATGACAGCTACTAAAAAAGAATAATGAAAAGCGTAACTAAAAAACAAAACAACGGATTATATACAGCCGCGTGATTATTTGAATGCGTTGACCGGGTGGTCTGCGTCCAAACAGCGAGAAACGACCGACAAGACCAAATGATACTTTTGATTTGATGGAACAAATCGCACGGAAGTTTGGGCTTCTGACTTTCTGTTTAACGCACTTTGCTGTTTTATATTGACCTGCTGGTAGCTTCCATTCTCGGAAATAAGTGACTAAGCACCCAACTCTGATTCGTTAGGTTTCATTTTACTTGAAACGACAACGTAATTTTCATCAGATAACTTTTGTTTTGAATTGTGCAAACGATCACGATCGAAGTGGTGTCGTTTTAGAACTCAACTGGTCTACCTGGCCAATATGTTTTTGGATACTATATGTCAAACGATATAATTACTTACCTAATTACAACACCACATCTAAAACCTGTGCATGAACCTGTCGGGTTTCCCTGAAAATATCATTACACACAGCGCCAGCTTATAAAAGGTGTTAAAACTTTAGTTTCTTTTCAAACAAACATTCCGCAAAATAAAAAATTGTATCAAAGGAATTTTTTTAAAGATTTGTCTATGTAAAGCTGCTTATAATGCAGCACAGTTTTTGACAGTCATATACATCCAAACTATTCCGAAGCTTGCGTAATATAGCGTTACAACTGCAGCTATGACGAGTACGAAAAGGTGAGACAAGTATAGGTTTAGTACAATGAGTGACAATGCAGTAAGTGTGTCAAAGTTACAATGGGTATCCAAGATGTACGCAGGAACGTAGTGTTGTTCATTTCAAGCCACGCGATAACAACCGATACGTAGACTCAAAGTGTGATGCAGTCTGACTTCTAGTTTTACGGATTCCTTAGTGAATTATTAATCAACATAGGTAGTCCCGCCAAGTATGTGTAGAAGTTACTCAGATAGTTCGTCAGTATTGATGGTGACACACAAGTGTAAAGTTCAATCACTTATGTTTCCATAGTTGCCAGCCATCAGCATTAGATACATGCCCAGATGTCCTAGGTTTGTGAGTGAAAGCCTGAAGTGAGACGTAATTAACTTGGGGTGTACTCTAAAACCCCCGTCACTTAGTCACCTAAGGGTTGGTAGCGAAACGTCTACCTAACAAAGACTGTTATCTTAGAAGAAGGTAGATTATCAGTGGGGTGTAGATAATCTCCACAGATGAGCAAAGTCAGTGGTCAAGTCCACGCTCACCATTGCATTTGCCGCGCGATGTTAACGGAGTCGTAACATGTCAGCGAGAGAGGATTTGGAGAGTCGATCAACAGATTACAACCACGGAGTGTCTGGTTACACATAATCAGTTCAAACTGTTGACAACACACTGTTTCGACTTCACTAAACTTGTGTCTAGATGACATATTCTATCCAGATATGAAAGTGGCTCATAAGACTATTAAATTATTGTACTCTCATCCTAGTTACAAAGAAAGTCACTAGAACAATTAGGTTTAGTCGCTTCAGTTAATCAGGGACACTCAGAAACATTCAACGTTTTCCGTCATACTATGTAGAGAATTTCAGCCTATAAACACTTGAAGTATACATTGTAAGACAACTAGGGTCTGGTTGTGCTGACGATATGACGGCAATACACACAATTAGTTCAACAGATAACAGTGGCAATGATGATTATTGAAATTGAGTGGATGCTTTGCTGGCCTTGGGATGGTAATCCTTCCTGCACACAAGTTGTCAGAATGGGTATGATCAAATTTATTTTCACCTGTCAAACTAGTCGTGTGAGTGAAAGATAGGTAAATACAGTGCAAAGTGTATAAATCTAAAACGGCTCAGATCTTCAAGTAAATCCTCGGTTAAGCCACAACTAGTTATTTTCACAATCTTGTATTCTTTCGAGAGCTCGTCCTCGGAACTGGTTAACAACAAGGCCCTCGTGTACGTCAGCAAAACGCACAATATGTTTTCCCACATCCGTTCTGTGTACGGTTCGGATGTACCAAATTTGGCTCAGATCTTCATTCATTTGGACATTCTGAAATCTCTGAATAAACATGAGCCACAAAAACGATATATCTCTACAAACTCGTAAGTATATTCAAAGACGTTGTAATTCACTGGTGTAACGTTTGATCAGAATCAGACCAGAAGACTACCGGTTTCCAAATAGGTTGGTTTCGACTTTTTCTCATGAAACCCAATAGATAACCCCATTACATCACGATCACCCTTGACAATTTCATTGGACATCCACTTCCTGAATAGACAAAGAGTACAAAGTAGCTGCTCCCATAGGCTCAGCTTACTCACTTAGAAGCGTAGCTGCTAACCAGAAGCTGGAGCACCTGCGTACATAATGTAAGTTAATAACGTGGTTTGAAATTGTTTTCTGTTAGTAGCGGATAACAGTTGATGTACAGACCATAGGAGGAATCATTCTCCATGAATACCAAATCGCCTTTTGAGGCTTTCCATACCCACCAGTTAATTGAATAGACAGAGACATTTCCTCCAAAATATTCTGACAATCTTTTGGGGCTTTCTGTAACTTCGGGTCTAATACAAGCATAGACACATTGGATTTCTGACTAGAGTTGCAAGTGATTAAATCTACAGCATCATGAAATACCCTGATTTTGATGCGCTGTTTGTAAGTGTACCTGCTTACTAATTTCAAAATGCAATAAGCAGGGTAATTGTTTGAAATGTAATTACTTATAAGCTGTTTTTCGGCAGACTTACCATACTTATAACCATTTTTTGTTTCCAGTTAGCATGATGCTTATGTAAGCTTGTGAATTCAGGTTCCTCACGGAGATTTTTTATTCATATTGAATTGAGAAATTATTGGTCAACTTGACCTCGGGTAAGACTGTCAAGTGGTTGGTAAAAATCTCTTTTAAGAAGCAGGTTATATGAAGAAAAATTTTGAAATTAAATAGTTTGTCAACCAGAATTGCATTGGTCGTCTCTTGCAAAGCTTTCGAACGAAATTTAAATATGAAGAAATGGATAACTTATTCAGTATTTTTGATCATTCATTCATATCCAACGAATCCTTTTTGCGGACTGCTAGGCAAGTGACACGATTAAAAATATACTGAATGAGAACTCCGAACTTTTGTTTTATAGGCACCTTGATATGCAAAACAATTTTGATTGTTCCCGCAAATGTATCCGCGTGTCTGCAGCCAGAAATAATGGATTAGCACACCGGCTCACGTGTATCCATAACAAACCTGTACACAGTTTCTAGTAAGAGAATATGTAATATTTTGTAAAACTTTCACATTCCATGGTATGCTTAATGCTTGAGTACGATCATTTTGGCGTCCACTGGTTATCCTCTTGCAGGCCGTGATCAAACTCACAAGTTTGAAGACAAATTTTTACCAAGTAAGCACCCTACGTCCAATGCGTAGGAAATAAATGGCTCACTTACAGTTTCATTCTGTGTTGAACATTTAACTAAATGAGTTTCCCAACAGTGTTTTGAGACATTAAACACACTGACTGATAGTAAACTAACATATTTTGCGAGCTGAATACAAAATCTCTCATGCTTGCGAATTATACTTTTGTGTACATGCAATAAGCATAGACAACGGTTTATATCAAGTGCTGTAACCAGCAAGATAAACGTTTTACCAAACATCACCTATTATTGCGAGGTATACAAAAGGTCATAATTTGTACTGAATTAAACCGTGCCCGCATAAATATCGTGTAGTTTGTTCTCGAAAAAGGAAATTATGCACCAATCTTCTATAATTCTATTTCTAGTCATAGTTTTATTCAGATTGTGTTAGAAAAAATCAGGCATTGAATGTTATTTATGATCCCATGATAGAATATCACGTAGTTCTCAACGATACAACAAGACAACCTTATTCTTTTAAAAGCCCAATTGTACACAGTGACGAAAGAATACTTGCTTAAATTCCGGTTTATCATTTAAAACTCAGCTTGACAATTTTTAAGCAAATCCAGCGTGGCATCGTAGTCTGATTGAACGGCAGAATATTTTGAAACCTTTCCTTCTAGCTTATCATCCATTTTTCATTACGTCCTTGCTTGTAAATAAAGATGTATAAAAATTTCAAAGTACTACTTTGCACAACAGTATGCTATCAAGAATGGAGCCTTCTAATCTCTTTTTCTAGTATCCACCTTCACGTTGCATATCAAAATTCAAGAAAACGAGCTTATTCACTGAACAACAGTTTGTAAATTCTTATGTATAGTTCTACGATAGTTTGTTGTTTATGAGGTCCATTAGCTTCTCAACTGTTTTTGTCCTCAGGTGACCTCATGCATGATTGGTAGAATATTTTCATGAATTTCCCGCAGGTTTCTTCATAAAATACCCCTTACCCGATATTTCATGATTGCACTGAACCCTAAGATTGTTTATTTGGGAAATTTTGCCATTAATTATGTCGCAAGCACGCAAGCAGAATAATCGACAATGTGAGCGTCAAGTTGTTCATAGTCAGTTGCAACGAAAATCACGGTGGATTCAGTCACCAAATCAAAACACATTTATAGGAATGTTCAACGAATCAGATTCATCTCCAAACAGGTTTTTCTGTGCACCCAGGTGCTTTATTGTTCTTTCATAAATTCTAGTGACAGATTGAGCTTTTCACTTGAAGGAGAGTGCTGTGAGAGTGAGTGATGTAAACGTTGTCGTTCCCGCACTAGCTCAAAGATCTTTTGACAATTGTAATACCAGTACCGTAAGAATTTTCCAGGTTCATAAGCGTTCCGGCGTCAGGGGTGGTGGAGGGCTGATATATTTGGAAGGTTGAGGTATGCGCTGGTATATCAGCAGCAGATAGTTTTACCTAAGGCGAAGCTTCCTGACATACGTTCGTACTCAACGTTTTCTTTGAGAATTTGACAGAAAACTGCATGCAGTAATTCTGGCGGATTCTGCATTCACAAAAGTGTCCGAATTAACTTGTCGTTTGAAAGTTGAACTCAAGGTCTGTTTTGATAAGTGCGAGTTTTGCAAGTCATGGTGGAGTACGTGTGAGAATTATTTCACAGATTTGAGTGCTGACCGTCCGTCTTCTGTATACCACACACGGATAATTAAATGAACGAACACCTGGGTTAGGATTTAACTGATTCTCTTAGATGTTTTTTGAGTGATTTAGGATGGAAAGTAGGCATCCCTTGGGAGCAATTGGAGGTAATGGTAAAAAAGTCAGGATGGATTTCGCCAACTAATACTTTCAAAATGAAAACGTCCAGCAAATGTTCGTCTTGGCTCTACGTTTAACTGAATAACCAGTTGGTTAATTACACACGGGCACTCCGAGACTTTGAATCAAAAGAGCAATTTGACAGACGGCTAGTTGACAGGGTACAGTTAAAATTTTCAGCGACTTGCCCTGTCAACTCCATAAGCGGGTTTTTAAAACGCCAGACTGAACACATATAAACCTAAGGATTTGTACACCGGCGATTTCTTCAGTTTGATTGTTGCCTGCAAAATACGTTTTAAGAAAACGTGAGTGGGCCGGCTGGGCTTGCCTAACAGCCTATCCGGTACATTTATGCATAATGGAACAACAAGCTAACGACTACAACCTACTTATGCACCAGCTAGAAATTTTCAAAGGGGTGATGGATATTCTACTCATGCTGTGCACTCTAGCTCAAGCGTACAGAAATTCTTCAAGATAGCATCGGCTTTTAGACGATGTCACCTCCACCTCAGACAAAGCTACCTGTGAAACCTGTCTCATCGCTATCACATCACATGATACAATCGTCATAAGTGGAGAAAATAATGTTTGTGACAGTTTATCAATGAGCAATAGCTCAACCTCAGAAGTGTGGTAATTTGTTTAATCACGCCGGCAGCTCACTAGATTCAGGGAAGTCATCCTGACAAAACGCATTACCAGCAGTCGAAATATGCTGAACAAAAATATGCAAATATTTGTTCTCTTCCAGGTACGGTGTACTAACAAAGTGTTTACAGAAACTTCTGGAAAGAATATTACCCACTTTTACAATCTTTAGGTTTTTAGGCCGGCATATTGCTGCTAGTTTTAATCTGGAAAGCGTCTCTTTGCTTCAGTTGTTTCACCTGAACCGGTCGCCTGTCGAAGGCCAACTTCACATTGATATCGTACGCATATGTATGTACTTGTTTATCACGAAAACGTTTTTCTATTCAACCCAAGTAGCACACATCCCGTTGCGCTTAATAATAGGAGTAGAAATATCTCTTTGCTTTGTATCAAACTGTGTTCTTTCTTTACAATCAGTTTGCTTTCTTCTAAGAGGAGCCATTCCACAGAAGGGTCTCGCAATATACATGTAAGTTACGATAACGAAGCGGAAACTACCACCGCATTAACCGCACCTCGGTTTGTTTTAGAATGTCCAGAATATAGCGATTTTTAGTTGAATTCTCACTATCACAAAATCTTGTTAGCTACACCCAGCATTGTTTTCTCAATAAAAGCTTGTAAACCACGTGACAGTTGGAGCTTCTCAACGATGTTACAGAATCTGCTCTTTCCAACAAAGCAATTATTACTTTGCTGTTTGGAGACAGAACGCCTTTCTTAGCCGTATTTTTAGACAACTTGAGAGTCGCACAAAAGCCAATCCAGAACAGAAGACGTGCCTATCATCCTAAAATGTTCTCAGCAGTGGAGCCCTTATAAACATCCTTGGAACGTTAGTCCACATTGCTTATACAAGGGAACCATATTGATTTAGTAAGCAACAAACACTTTCTAAGAGCCAAAGAGAACTGCGCCAAGCGTTCAAAATCAGCCGTTCTTGAATAGGGCATCTCATGTGATGCGCATCTTAATTTGCTGCAAAATTATTGCTGGTAATTTTAAAATCCAACTTCAGTATCGCTAGGGTTACGATCCAAAAACGAAATTCCGGTTTACCAACATGGGAAGCTTCGTACAATATATGTTCGTGCATGGCTGCACTGGTGTTTTCACGTTCCGGTCGGACATCCATATATGAGTTAGATCACTACGAATAATCAACAATTTAGGGGAAGTTAGTTGGAGACCATGTCTTCGCAAGCGGATCTCATAACATTTCAAGGAAATTCGTAAATAATATACATCATTCCACTATTTGCTCATCAAAATATCTCGTGGCATGATATACATTGTTGATCGTACTGACTGGTATTTTCGGGTTCGTCACCAGTCCCAGCAATATCAGTCATGTACAACATTTTCACTTTAAAAACTGAATATATTCCAAACGCACCTTCATAATCGTGCTCGTTTGTAATCAAGCACACAGTAAAACAGGGAAGTCAAGTTGTACATATCTATGCCGTTGGCCATCCTGAGGTGCTCACGATGCACTGGTCAACGGAGACCAGCAGTACATACTTCTCGACTACTTCAAAAAGTCTATCAACCCCCCTGTGCTGGAAACAAGCAAAAATGTTTATTTAAAACAGTTCATCCTCCTGAAGAACTCTAAAAGTATAGTGAAAAGACGTAAATCATGCTTCATTATCCAGGGTAACACTGCGTATATTCTGAAAACAGAAAGAAATAATTAATGTATCTGTTAGGATAAGATTCCATACAATAAAAGTTATGGCTTAAGGGATTGAACAGTTATAAGATAAAAATTAAAAGTGTGAAGGTGCTGACCGTTAGACCAGCTGTAACATCAACACAAAAGTCTCGAAACACATAAGAGGGGAGACTTCGACATCTGAGATCCAAAACCACAGCAAATTAAGAGGTGCCTTAGTAGTGAACAATCTCGTGGTTTCAATTTTCGCCTTCCTGTCTGTCTGTCTGTTCTCTTAACTCATAGCTTCCGTCAAAGGAAACTCTACCTTGATGCCTAAAATTGATTACACGTCCGTCTGCGAACAGAGTGTAGGTAATTTTGTTCCAGAACAAGCTTTCGTTTTGTTTTGTCACGGGACCGTACTATAAGCTCTCACTACTTGCATGCTCTTTCTTTATGTTTTGCAACCTGACACGTTTGATCAACAGGTCTGCCAAAAATACATTCACTAGAGTCCTTATACGCGTTAACTGCGGACTGAAACTAGGTTCTGGTATCCCACTACTATAAAATTTTGACTGAGGAGGAAGAAGGGAGTTTTGCATTTTGACCTGATATGAACCATTCTGGGTACTGTACTCGTCAGCTGCACAAGACCTATTCCAAACCGACACCGGAAAGTCTGAGTGAGGACAACTAGGATGAATCATTGGTACCTTACACAGTTTCAATCTGTGAAAGTTAGAAAGCACCTCAAAATGGAAATACAAAAATGTTAAGCCTATTGCATAACCCTCTACGTAACATTTTTAGTGGATTCAAGCCCCAAGGGAAACGTGACGAAAAAGGTACGAATTTTCCACTGGGATGAAAGCTTTCTCGCTCTTCTTTTGACCGTCCGTGCACGTTGTCAAGCAGAATTATTCAAGACGGTAGAACTACTCTCAGCCATTCCAAAAGCTCTTGGTGACACTGCAGTACACACGAGAAATAAACAATCAAAAAATAGGGCTCAGTCGGTTGCATTTCACCCGTTAGCTTAGCATGAAAATTAAGCAATCTGATAGATATGAAATATTAATATTTTCAGCTTAACTGAATTATCTATGGAGGCAGCATCTAGTGCCATTGACATTTTTAGTTAACCATTAATCAGCGAATAATATTCCCATTGCGTACTGCGACAATGTGTTCAAAGCGTACAACAAGAATTGAGAATCCGCACGAAGTATATGCATTTTTCATTGTTGATGTAAATCTAAGTACATAAAGGGGAACGACTGTCCCAGAGTAAACGATGAACTGTGTTGCTCGAGTAAATTTCTAAAACTGTCCGCATTTATACTTCTGTAGGTTGCATGTGACCAAAAGTGACGAAGGAATATATGTATATATCTATACTAGAGCTGACAAATTACATTGACCAGATTGCAAGTAACAACATTTACAAAATACGATTTTCGCATCCAAAACGAGTTTGGTATTAAGCAGGAATTTGGTTTGTTTGTATTGTTACTTTCGTGATTCACAGTCATTGTCAGTTTTTTTTTGAAGAACGTATTCATTCTACAAGCAACTCTAGAAACTATCCTACTTTCCCACATTTTGTTAAATGAATTTTCCGTTTTCGACTACCGGAAACTGTCACTTCGTTGCTATCAGATATCGTGTGAAGAAGTTTGCCATACCCTAGCAATCACCGGTGAATCGGCTATTTTCTGAAAGTTAATACACTTATTCTCTTGCCGAGTTTTCAGCTCACCTGTAGCTGACAAAATAGCTCAAAATGCTTAACCTTGTCCGTCACAAGTCAGCTTTTTCCAAATTGAATTGAACACGAAAAAAGATGGATGATTACTGTATAAAAATATCGGTAAAATAAGCGGCGGGAAAATCGTCAGTCTTCTCAAAGTGGACAGCAAATACCCTCAGCCCACCGCTAGACATTTTGTCCAAGTTCTGCTTAAGAACTTAAGAACTTAACCAGGCTACAATCGCTGATATCAAAGAACAAATTAAACTCACTTTGGCTGAGCAACACTATTTTGCGGCCAAAGCCGTTGCATTCAGGAAGGCTGTTCTGGTAGATCAAGTTAGGGAGGGGCCAACTTCTTCACTTCTTTTAAACAACAACGGTACATATCTTTCTAATTTCAACTGTGGCCAAGGGTTTCACAGGACAACGGTTTGCATCGCTCGGCTCATAGAAAGAATAAACAAATTAACCTATTCGAGTGTTTGAATAATTCCACATATCAGCTATGTCTTAGTGGCTCTATTGTTTTCAGAAAGGACCCAATTACAATTCTGTCAAAATCCATCTACAATTATTAGCTTCCACTCAAATCAAAGTGATGCAAATTGAGAATCTTCTAGGTGACATTTTGGTTGAAGATAACTCGACGGAATCGAACGTTGTTTATGATTTACTGCAGTTGTAATCCTCAACAAACCTGGAACTGCAAATATTTTTGGAAATTCACCACATGCCATAATGCATGATACAGTTTGCCCTTAGGTGACCCACCCGGTTGTCTTGCTTATCAAAAAAGTTACCGCATCCCGAATTTCGTTCTATTCTATTCTATTCTGATCGAGTCATAAATCAAACACAGACGTATGTTTCGTAGCACCAATATATTTGCAAGTAGAACTCGACAGTGTTACGTGAGAGTTTGTAGGTAGTACTCGAGAAGTTTGGTCGCCTCCATTGTGCAAACTGATATGCGCTACAGTTCAAGTACAAGGAATGACGGCGTCAAAACTTCGTTGTCGCGAATCGCGTTCGAATTTGCGGTAAAATACGCTTTAGCACACCGGATGGATGTGAGTTCCCAAGTCGTCAGTATACATCATTTTTGACGTCGGATTCCAAAACCAGATGGAAATATTAGGGTTATGAAGGTTTCTAGTATTGTTCGTTTTATAGGTTCAGTGGGTGATGATCTAAATTAAAGTGGGATTAACTTTGTAAGAATCATTTTGTCTGCGGGAGAGAAATTGCGAACCGGTTAATTTGCAAAAGCGTCGGTTCTGTATTTTGTGGCGTCTGGTCCACTATACCACACAAGAGCACTTGCAATATCTTAAGAAGAAAGTTTTATCAACAATTGAGTACTAAACTGTATGTACGTAGTTTTAGCCGCAAAAACGATCTCTTCTTTACGATTCTGTAATTTGCCCTCCTCTTCACCTTTACGTTAGACAAACGAAACGAGTACTACAGGTTTCTCAGTTCGACTTGTGGATCAGAAATTACTGTCTGACTCACCGTTTTCAGAAGTCCGCAACGTGATTCGTGTTACTTCCGCAGTACTCACATTTGTGTTCCTGCAGATCTTTTCCGTATAGGCAATTTCAATATTTGAAAGTGTCTGTTGTTTTGTAGCTGCACATTGACCACATGTGATACACCAATACCAGTGAGAGCAATTTGAAGAAGCTGGTGGTTTTCCATGGCTAACTTCAACCAGTAAGTCGACAGAGCTACATCATTCCGAAATAGCCATATTCACGGTTAACTGGAGTAATCTTCAATTTCTCCTTGTTAAGCACGACGTTTGTATGTGCATGATTGAAAATACACTAAATATATCTAAACTGAAAATCATGCATAATTTTGTGAACTGGGTCGTTAGGAGCAAAGAAGTCTTTCTGAAGTAGTAGTGAAACAACCGATGTGTTAAATGAGTGCCGAATCCATTTGAACTGAATTGGCTGACACGGCGAATTTTATCTGTACAAAATGAATTTGACTGGTACTTTACCGTAAACGTTTCCGATTTCCTTCCTGTGAACAAATGAAACTGTGTAGGCGGTTGTGCGGAACTTATCTGCTAAAAATCAAATCATCCATCTTGGCACAAAACAGCGAAGTTGCGTAGGTAAAGTATTCTGCGTTATCGCAAATGTCATATTAATACTGTCGCCTGTTATTTAGAATTCTTGACAAAAACAAGAAGTTTTTTAAAAAGTAATGCTTATTGAACTAAATGGTCCCATATAAATATTGTAATGTTTCAGGTTGAACAACAGATCTACAAATATGATTAACACGTTGAATGCACCTATCCATTCCCCTGATTATGTTGATATCCAGAAACGGCAATCGACGGTCAGTGTTACTTCCAAGAGTGTAGTAAATATATAGTCCTCCACAGAACATATGTTGATGACACTTATAGTGAGGTGATCAGAGGCAGACAACAGATTTAATAGACCAAATGAACTTTTTATATCCAATTATTCGTTAGGCTTCAAGAAGTGAGATTGAATGCCACTTGCCGTTTCTGTATATCGGCATACTCAGAGGGTAGGGTGGACCCATTCGGTGTGTTATATATCAGAGAAATACGTGAATCGGTCAGTCCCCAGTTTCTGACAGCTTTGTTTCAGTATAACAAGGGACTGATATGCACGCTGTTTGATCGGGTCTGAAGACTTTGCATCAGTGACACCCTAGGTGATCAACTCCGTCAAACGGAACAGGTTGTATCAAGCAACAGCCATCCGAGAGGATGTATAAGAAAATTCAGCACTAGCGATTTACAAAATAATTCTGAACTCAGAGCTCCCGAAAATACGATAGTTTTATAACTGCATTTCGTTGGAGACAATGTGTATCAAATCAACATCAGCTGTTGCCCGCGTGTTATTTGTCACGAAACACGTGATCCTCCACAAGAAAATCCCATTCTCCACTCCCTCAGCTAAGCAAGCGACGCCTCAGTTTGATAAGTCGAACGTAATCGATGAATGCTATTGTGGAAGTGACTTATCCCGTGTTGGGATAACTGAGTACCAGGTTGAAGCCAGGGTTGCCGGAGGCTTACCGAAACTGGCTCAACAGACGGTCACACATTCCGGCAAACTAACATCACAGAGAAGAAGCGAGCGTCCCTGATTTCCATGTATCACTTGATGAGGCAACGTGTGAATGACTCGTCGTGCTAATTTCTGATTCTGTTCCCGACTCAAAACAAACGTTTGCCACGATTTGCCGAGGCAGCTGCAATCCGACACCGTCACCCCATTTTGTGCTTACAAAAAGGACTGCTGTGTGACGTTGCAGCTTTCTTGATGGCAACCAAACTCATCTTGAATTTCTCACTCGTAATTGATTTGTGGTTGAGAATTTTGTGGTCGAACTCGTCTGAAGTAAACACTAGCAGAGATGTAGCAAAATCTGGTCCAGTATAAGTCACGTCATGCCAGTCATTTCTCTGCTCCATTAATTATCTTTATCAAAGAATCTAACAAATGGCTCAAAATTAATGGGGTTGAGATACGTATTTTTGTCAAAAAAGATAATCCAATCTAAAGATAACCTGTGAATTTGAGGTCGATAACTGCATGCCATTTCTAGATATCCTAATAAGTCGTCGGGAAGATGGCTCTGTTAGAAGAACCGTTTATAGGAAACCCACATGGTCAGGTCAATACCTAAACTTTAGCAGCGTCACACCGATCGAATAAAAACGAGCACTGGTAAATACTGTGTTCACACGAGCAGCCTTGCTGAGGAACTAGATCTGATTACGACCGTCCTATATTTAAAGGGTTACCTCAGAAGGTTCATAGATAGGCACAGTAGACAAACATTATCACCCGAAGAGGTGGTCACTGTAGAGAAAAAGAGTCTATATAGAGCTGCCTTTTAAGGGTGATTGTGTTATGCGCCGAACAGTGATTAAGAAATTCAATCAAACGAACGTTTCTTGCAGCCGAACTCCCTGTAATCGGTCGAAATCAGAAGCTACCAGTGCTTTCAGTCAGAGGAGATCAGCCTATATGTGCCACTTCAATTGTGTTTACCAATTTGTATGTAACTGGGAAGAAAGTTACATTGGTAGAACCGAGAGGTGCTTGAGCTTCAGAATGAAGGAACATCTACCAAACTGGGTACATAAGTCCGTGTTACCAGAGAATGGTAATGTTACTGAAACCCGTAAACAGCCAGTTTCCTCAGTCGCCAGACACGTCCTGACCACCGGTCACGCTATCGATCCATCTCGTGCATTCAAAATCCTGTTGCGTCATTTTAACCCGAGATTCTTACGGTTTACTGAAACAGTTGCAATTAATCGACTCAAACCAGCTCTCCGTGTTCAGAAACAACTGTTCGTGAACTTGACTCTTCCCTGGACTTAATGATTTATCTTAACTCGCTCATTGATTATCCACCCCTCAATTCGTTTGTTATAAAAAAGCCCACCCACGTTATTGTAAGTCTGGTACTGACGAGTCAATACGAAATGCTTGCATCTACCAGTTTTCGTGTTCTAACTGTTTTGTTCAAACTGCTCAAAGGAATCAATTGTTTCAAAAGCGGTACTGTCGTGTGTTTCCGAGCAGTTTATAATAACAAATCCTCCGTGTTATCACATGGCTTATAGAGGTGGTTGAAAACCAAACTTACGCTCTGTTAACTGTCATCACTTTTGAAATCTCAGTAGGCGATTTGTTTTCAAATTGATTGTGGTGAACTCCTTGCTGCCATATTCCCACGGTTTCAGAGTTATTAAGAGACAAGACAGTTACTTTACATTACTGACATTCGCATATTCAGTGCAAAAAATCCCTACGTGATTTTCCGCAATCTTTGCATATAACTTACATTTGCAAGGTCTTATTAGGTTGACGTTGTAGTCGTTATTATCAATAGAGTGTTCATGACAAATATAGCAATGAGATTGTGGAAGGGAAGGTCGAAGTTGAGGATCAGAACAACGAGACCAAGTTAAAAATGACGGCTTTGACAGTGATCATGATATCAGTCAATATTAATATGACAGTCATTGATTTCAGTGCCTAAAATAATTCCACGTTATAAGGTATAAGTTACCAGAATTTACGTGAAACAGTGGTTCGTACAGGTGAATTTCTTGAATTTCTTCCATACAATTAGATTTCGTCGAGTAAATAACGCTGTCAATTTTGTGTTTTCGAAGTAATTTAAAAATGAACGGTGCACTTGTCAGCTTTGTAAATCATACAACTTAACAGGGCAGCATTTTTTCCGATTAGGTTTCTTTTCAACGTTAACTTCAAAGATTAATGGTCTGTTTACACGAATTTGAGCAATAATTTTTGTGATCGGAGCTGAGGATCTGTGTATATGGCAGTTATTGTGCGTGTTTCAATGTTTCCTGAAATAAAAAGATAGGTGTACGACAGCCAATATTCATTCGGTTGTTCAGAATTTGTTTGTACATCTCTTTGTAATAGAATTGGACTAAAGGTGGTCAAATTTTACAGATGGAAAAACTAAACCTTAAATAAAGCCGTTTTTTCATTCAGCTGTTTTTTCACACGGAGTCCCGTTTTTTTTTAAATTTTGCAATCAAATATAAAAGAAAAATATTCCATTCGTGCATTTTGTGAAACTCCCGAATGTTCCAATTTGGGCCCTTCAGCAAAGCTAACTTTATTCCAAAGTTCTGTTCAACAAAATTCGCACAGATCCGAAGGACTACTCCTTTATTTCTCAAATTGCAGTAAGCAATAACTTCACATTATAATAAGTTGTAAAAGCCTTGTAAATTATTGAAAAAGAAAACACCGTGGTCGAATTAATCTGAAACGCGATATGAACAGTTTATTTTTGCAAATATTCAGATGGCGACAGTCAGCCGACCCGGTTCTTATGTGTCTTGACGACAATGTAACTTGTGACGACAAGTCTCGTGCGAATCGTGAAATCATTAGCACCCGTTACGCTATCTGTTTGCATACTTGGAAGCAAAAAGAGAAGACTGGACATAATAAATTAAGGAGGAGTGAGTGATGCCGATTTAAGATAGAAACTATCACGGACGACCTATCATATGAATTTAACTGCTGCAGACAGCACACACATGGCATGATTCACAGTAAACTAAGACATTTAAAGTGCCCGTATATTTAAAGCACACATTAACTTCAAAGTATTAGGCAAAGATTAAAAACCGGTAGTTCGCCTGAGACCGTGAACACATTCACTAACTTCAGCAATTATCTTTCGAGCATACTCGAAAACCTCTTGCCGTTATTGCCAATCTGCTTCCCGCCTCTTATCATAAAGTCTTTGGGTTTTCTTCCAGGACGAAGACTGCTCTTTTCATGCGTTTTTCTTTACTATATTGTTCGGCAAAATGTCCTGCTTGCGAAGAAGTTATCAAGAGAGTTCCACTGTCTGACCATTATCGTCATCATGATTCAGTAAAGATCAATTGAGGGATCTTGTGAAGGATGCGATCACTCGCTACTAGATGTTCCGGATTGTCCGGTTTAAACGATCAACAGACCAACTCCTTATCTGGCACAGTCTGTGGTGGCTAGACCACGCGCTTAGCAAGCCAGCCTATTTTCTAGCAAAAGGTACTGATTATCGACACTGCGGGCAATTGGTGGTGATTGGTAGTTGGTATTGGTTACGAAATGGGAATGCGCTGGCTACTTGTTCAAACGAAGATTGTTGTAATTTTTCGCATGAAGCGGTTACCAAAATGGCCATATTTCCTAATCACTGGTGTAAGTACGAGCTCTAATACCTTTTAGTCCGGCTTTTTGTCTTTAAAACGTGTGAGGGACTGAGTAGAAAAGAATATTCCCTGCGTTGAGGGAAATTGAGTGTAGTTCGAAAATGTGTCGTGCACACTTTGCTAAACACATTGCTTATCAATAGTGGTTAGTCTAACTTGACTAGTGAAAGTTTTCCGGAACAATTGGTCACAAAAAGGTTGTCGCTGTTACCAGCAGATACACAAATGACGCTTTTCAAAAATCGAACATACAACTGCATTGGCTCAAATATTCCAAGTGTAATTGAGGAAAACACAAATCAGTAAACCAAATGGAATCACCCATTCATGTACACGATACTTGACATCGTATCACGTGTGTAAATGGTTTTTTAACAAGTAAATTTGTAAAGATATACTGAGGAAGGATGTGTTCCATAGACATGTTAGGATAGTATCATGGCAACATGAATAGTGCCAATAACGCAGACTAGTTCATTCACTTTCTTTTCTGCCCTTGTCTACAATATATTTACCTGAGTGCTAGGTGTTGAACTATAACGCTAACATGGATGAGAAATGTACTCTCCACATGTTGACAACTTGTTTTCTGAGATTCTGCTTTATCAGTGCGTTCAAGAAATTTAGTTAGAAGACTTGTAATTTTCGTCATATAATTTTCATCGTCACCAATATTTTGATTAAAAAACATGACTTACAAGGTAGAGTATTACATTATTAAATTTGTGGTTGTTGTTTTACATTGAGTCCGATGTCGAAGCTATATGAGACGCTTTGTTTTGACGTTGTGGAATGATAATCTGTTGGTTGATTCTACTGGCGAATGTCCTAGGCACAACATATGGTGGTTTAATTATGAAGGCTGGAAAATCGCGGTTGGCAACTGCAAATTGTTTGGGTTTTGTTCTGGAATGTCTGAAGTCAATTAACCAATATATAACCCAAAATCAAAAAGTTTTATGTCAAGTTGAACTGTGAAAATTAAAAAAAAACAATTTTATCTGTTTTTGAGTTATACTATGTATAAATTAAATTGTTGTTGTTCTGGGTCACTGGTGAGCTGTCAGGGATTCGGTAATTTCAGGTTGAACATCACTCACATTTGATCGCAGCTTTCGCATCAAGAGAAATTTTCCATCCAGCTGGTTAAAGAAGGAGGCATTAGGTTAGAGTTTCTCTCCTATTAAAACTTGTTGGTTGTGCATGTCTTTGCCAGAAGTGAAATTAGGATGTTGGTCACGTTTCCTGAAGCAAGCCTGTTGACAATGGAACCACTGATTTTGCATTAGGCACGAACAAATTATCACGTTTGCACGCAGAACGTCTTTTACTGTGTGTGAAGCATTGTTTAATGTATAAATTAAAGATTCGTGTGCTCAGTTTTTCTCGAGTTTAATGGTATACTTGTTCGAAATGTCCTCACAAATACCGAAGAGAATGCCGAGCATAATTGCATACAGCATATTGCTTTATAAGGTGGGTAGGTTATCTAGAAATATTACCTACTGCGTTTCTATCCAACCATGAAATCGATGATGGGTTCTGCCTACAGCTCCACCTGTTCAGTTACCGCTAAACTGCGTTGATTGACCCTACAAACGGTGGCAAACTGTGAGCAAAACCAGGGTTGTATAATTCGAAACATCTTGAAAAGTAGACGGGATGTGTGAAGCCATGAATGAGTTATTTCAACCAATTTTTCATTTTTGAGCCAAAAACGCACATTGTGTTTACCAGCGAACCGTCCAGAAATGATATACCTAAAAATTAACTGAAGTGGATTTAGTAAACTTGATTTGTGCAGTGTGACGATAATTGTTGCCTGCAGCACATACATTTGCTAGTAAAATAAACCAGATACAGGGTTGAAGAAAAAATCGTACGATGGAGCACTAGTAAGCATAGTTGTGTATTTCCGGGAGATAACTAGGAAGCTCCACTTTGAAATGTTTTCTCGAACAAGTAAAAATTTTATGAGAAATGTCATTCGGATTATGAAGTCTGAGCTTATGGAATCTCAACCCATCACTCATGTCTTACTGCATGTTGACAAAAGAAACAACCTTTCATTACGGCATTCTAAGGAGCCATATCGGTTCACACAAGCGTAGTTGGTTTTCGAAAGTACTATGTCACTTTACAACTGTGATTAAACATATGGTTATCTGAGAAGCTTCAGCCAAAATTAGACCTTGTGAAATACACATTAGATATCATAATAATTCCAAGCAATTTCATAAACACTTTCGTGCACAAAGACCCAATGCACTTGGTTGGAACAAGGGATTTAGAGAAATTTATTTTTTCCAATGAGCTTTTAGTTCAAGAATCCAGTTATTTTGACCGTACAAAGTGTTCGCTAAGAAGACCTCATCTTAGTCTGAACAGAGACCAGTTTTCTTTTAGTTCTAACACTGTACTTCTGAAAATTAGAGCACAATCCGCTAGCATTGAAAAACAACAATATTTTAACACGATGAACATTTACCGGCGTAAAAGTTAGACGGTACGCAAAACAACTATCCGATTACCCAGACTACTCAGACGAAAGTGTTTTCTTCACAGGAATTAGATTCAAAGGGAATATAACATAACATACTAAACGAACAGTCAAATAAATAGTTCAATTTAGTATTTCATGTTACAACCCCAGACATTCTATGTTAAACAATAGCAGAAAATAAACGTTGACTTCTAACTCATTGGAAGAAAAAATACACTATTTCAACTATTTATAGAAAGTTTGTGCAGGACTCTCCATTGTAGCTATTCAAAATGTCAAGACAAATTGACAACTAATTTAGTTGACTGATGATTAAATTAATAATTCCAGCAGTTTGATGTCAAATTTGGTGCATAATATATCTTTATTATGATAACTTAAACATCCATCAATTATTTGTCATATATAATCATGGTTGTACAGGTTTCTATCAAGTTATTTCCTACAATGTTTCCAACTATGCCTGACCACTGATAACTGCATGAAAGATTTAAACTTTCAAGGATGCATCAGATTGAGTTAGTTCCGTATTGTGAGTTCGCCATATTTTCATGCATATTCGCACGTTCGGAATAGCCTCACGTTAAAACAATATGTCACAATTACGAATAATATGAAATCCGCTATCCCTCATTTGGTTTACCAAATAAGGTCAGCCTATTTACTTCGGTGATAATCGTAACGGAAGATTAACCATATTCACACAACAGTAACTTGCAAAACCATAAAGCTGTTCCTGTCAAAACAAATGCCAAACTTTTCTCAAATTAATTCTAGCCAAATCAAGGTTAAATCCATTCTGCAGACAGTCTAAACAATGTGCTGTATAGAATTAGTTCGAAATGTTGCGAACTAAAATAAACAAAAACTGGCAGCCGTCAAGTCAAATTCTGAAGTAAGCCTCGTTTAGAGTGATGTGAAAAAGTAGCTTCGAATCAAATATAGGTTAAAAAAATACAACGATATTAATCCAAACAGAGGGTTCTCAATAATTTTGTTCTAGCCAACAGAACTGTTTTCGATACATTAACATCTCAGATCAGTTGACAGTGAGAGAATCTACTGATCAAAACCGGTAAGAAAACAGGGCTATTGGTTGAAACATAAATAAGATTTCGTTGCGATTATGAACACAATGTGAGCAGATTTCAGGTCTGAAACGAGGCCTCGCAAGCTGCTTGAAAAACAGGGCATAAATAATCTGCATGGGTAACATGATAGACTTGGGACCGAGAATGTTACAGAATAACCTTCGTAGCAATGTATATCCCGGGAATCTCATCATAAACACGCAAGATTGACCAATACAAGTATCAGTGGACATAAATTCTGTGAAAGAGGTCAATATAGCTTTGCCGTTCAAAGGGGACGCAGCATCAAAGCTGATTACGCACCAACTAACTGGTGCGATCGGCAGTACTACTATGTTGCAGGTCCTGTCGTAACGTTCTACTCAAAACGGATGTTGTCACTTCATCTAAAAAGTAACATATCTAACAATGCTACCTCATTTTTGGTCTATTTATTTGACCCTACTTGTGATTTGACACATATTGGTCGCACCGCCAAGCGTTTATCGGGAAGAATTCGTGAAGACTATCCGGCGTGGTTTTGCTCCGGAATAACAAAGTACATTGGCTCACCTATTCTAATCGACCTGGCTCACTGTGACCAACACAGACAAGGACATAGCGCTTTGTACCGTCTAGCGTTCCTCTACCACCGTGTTACAAAAACTAAGTGACGCCTCCCGTCTATAGCCGAGGCGACCACGATCAGAGTACGTCACCCGGGTTTTTGCCTACAAAGACAACTCGTTCACACCTTGGGATTGCCATGGTCAAAAACGCGCAGTAATCCTACGTAACAACTTGATCCCGTCCTCCAAACTCACCCCAATGAACACTGACTTCTTAAAACCTCTCTTCCATGACAGCATAATCACAAGTAAGTCGTGTATATTTTTTACCCAATTGTCTTGCAATAATGTTCTTTACCGTCATTTGGTTTGATGTATCAGCCCAACATGAGATTTTATTGAAAACTGTCATGCTCTCTGAAATAAAAAAATGTTTTGCATGGTTTCCATGGTGCCATTCAATTATTTGAAATATTTACCTCACTCCATGGACAAGTTTGCGTTCTGTGAAAATATAACACTCTAAGAAGTTTTTATTTGTTGATGGTGTTTAGTTTACAATCAGTAGCGTACATTTCTTTACCAGTTACTCAGACCACATTGGGTGTCTTCTTAACCTCTGTTATTTTTCTGACGTGCAGCCATCGTCTTTCTCTCACGGTTATCCAATAATCAGGGTCATTACTGTCTTGCAGCACGGCTTCTACTCCAGTGGGATGTTGCAATATCACCAAAAATGTCACGATCACGCTACACGATAAGACATTCTTGTTAAGCTCATTGGCAGATCGACATATGCATTTTCATCTCCCTCGTGCACCCAACAACGCTGTTGTCTGACAGGCGCACCTTTGTTACGCTCCTCACAACTAGTGCATGCGTTTCGTTGCACCACTTGGGATTATTTCATAGCCAGCGGTCGGAAAAAATTGAAAAAATTTTCTAGCATGCTGAGCTTCTACTGAAATCCGTGAGCGTTGATTCATTTCGCTACCCTTGGACGAGCACTAGCTGTTGATCTGTTGAACGTTGTGGTTATTCGGATTGAAGAACTGTCCGGTCCCGACATCTGTCCTCACGTTTCATAGCTTTACCTGTTTCCCGTGTATCCGCTCCGCACATCAGTCCAATAGCTCATTTGGTAGTTTCTGTATCAAACAGTTTTTCCCCTTGAAATGTTTGAACAACACAGTTAAAACGGGAAAACTGGTAGATGCAAATATTTATAATGGCTCGTCAGCACCAAATTTACAATATCATGGATGGGCTTTCATAACAAACAACTGGGCGGGTGGATAATCAGAAAAGGGGTTAGGATGGATAATTAATTCCATGGCAATACCAAACGCATGAATATTTGTTTCTGAACATAGGAAGCTGGTTTGAGGCAACTGCTTGTGGCCGCTTTGGCAAAAACAAGAACCTTGGGTTAGAATGAAACAAAAGAATTACAAATGGTTGAGGTGGATCGATAATTTGATCAGTGGTGAGCACGTGTCTACCGATTGAAGAAACAGGCTATTTACACGTTCGAACAACATTACCATTCTCTGGTAACACCGAATCCTACGCCACTTCAGGTCACTGTTCCTTAACTACGGAGTCAAAGTTCCTTTTGATTTCGCCTTCGTAACTTTCCTTGTAGTTACATACAAATTGATGAACACAAATTAAAATGGCACCAACAGGCTGATCTCCTTTGACTGAAGGCACTGGAAACTTCTGAGTCAGAGATATTATACGAAATTCACTTGCAGCGAACGGTTGCTGAAATGAATTTCTCTGTCCCTGTTTTGTTTGCTGTACGATGAAATTGCACTAAAAGGGCAACCTCATGTAGATCACCTTTTCCTCTACAGTGACCATCTCTTCGGGTGGTACATTTGTCTACTGTGTCTGTTTATGAACTTTCTGGGGTGACCATTTGACTGTAGGACAAAAGTGATCACATCTACCTATTCCGCCCCCGACGTGTAAAACGCGTTACGGAACATGCGTAGTTCGGAGTTCGCGAGTTTTCAAGAGCAGGTCACTATTAATACACATGGACCACTACTCCGGTTTGTTGGTTAGTTTCACATTTAGCTTACTCCATTGGTCGAGAAATAGACTCCATTTTTGTTATTGTCAAAAAACACTTTTAGTACACGGACTTACCTCGATAAAAATTGAACTCCACTCCACAATTCCACGATAACCTCGTGTTAACCATTGGCCAATGTCCTTGAAGTATATCACATCTTTCTGATTCCGTAACGTAAATGATGCGTATATAAAGATGCAGCCTTAGACAAGAGTGGTCAGCATATTACTCCCTGGTCTTGGCAGTTATATGCATTAATGGGCAGAACCAACAAAAATTCCTCGAACTTGCCGTTTTCAGGAAAACGGAGAAATATAAAGGTTCATCGAATGTCATAGCCACATTCGAGCTTGAGCGGTGTACAGCCTGCCTGACCTGTTTTCCTTGATTTAACTGAGAGCTATCGGGTGTAAAGACAACACCCACACAAATTACAGCACACCTGTTCTCAAGCTGATTTATACCAATACTACTTCTAAACATCAAAAGTAATGTCCACTGTAGCCTGTAGTAATGAACACGTGGTGTTTGTGGTTGCTTTTTGTGAGCGTTAGTTACTTTGCAGTGAGAGGTTATCTTAGACCGAAGTGCAACGGACACTTACCTCATTACTGCCGTTATCGTCAACTATATAACGATCACATTTGGCGACAAAGTTGCAAGAGAAACTGTCGCACTCCATACAGAAGCAAAAATAGAAAAACATAGTGTTTTGCAATGAAAACAGTACAGTGCATTATCGAAAGATAAACTTGTCATTACTGCAAAGAAACATGACTCTGAACATTAATCTGCTTGAAATGTTTCTCCTTCTGTTCTACAATCGACAATGTGTTACGTACAGCGTTTTAGCTAAATGAATGATTAGATGTAGGGACAAAATTGAAGCAAACCTCCCACCTCCCATCTTCTGTGGAACAGAAGTCCCGTACTGTACACTGTCGTGTCACATACCTAGAATACTGCAGCAAGTAACTTTCCTAAACGTAGACTATCAATATGTTATGAACTCAGGTAACAGTCATTTACCGGTGAGCTAATTTGACATTGGTAGCAAAAATTTGGTAATTGTAGTTGGCACGCCCAATTTTATATAACGCAGCGGCAGCAAGCAGTAGCAATTACACCACATTCACTAAGACTTTGCCGGTCTTACCTTGTTATTCAAGTATTTGACACATTTCTCGCTTTCTACTCAAAACACTGGATGACGTTGAAAACTATTCTATGGATGCCTGAAAGACAATAGGCAGCATTCCTTCGACTGATTCACGAAGACCACTACAAACTCCAACTAAGTTTGCCTTAAGACTAATGTTCCCTTGCGACACCTCTGCCAGTTCACCGCAGCTCTATGGAACAAAATTGCTAACTACCGTCTTGTTTTATTTGAACTCTTACTGTGTGCAGTGCACTTGAAACATGTCGAAAAAAATGCCGTTTTTCTCTGTTAATCTAAACCAATGCCACGCTTGTTCAGGTTGTCTCCCCTGCGCACAGACCTCAAAGTGGCTCTGACAGATTAACCAACGGTGTATTTTATTGTAACCAGGATATTTATCTGATGAAAACGACGTGGTAGTTATGGTATTGAAGACGCCGTGAACTTAATGGGATGCTATTGATTGCAACAACCAATTTATTTTAGATAGCGTTTGCTAGGATGGTCTAAAAACTACCCAGCATTCATCTTCCGAACTCTAAGTGTGTGACTTTTATCTAAAGAAAAGGTGATCACAGCCAAAATCTACTGTGCCAAACTGCTTCACCGGAAGCAGCGCATAGGGTGGCGCACATGTGATAGCAATCACACGTGGATCAATCGAACTTCATTCAAGCGTAAAATCATGAGACAAACGTGCTCACGGCAAGCACCTGTCTCATTCATGCACCGCAAATCCTTCCATACCCACTTATTGGACAACACTACTACACAGAATGTCACTCACGCGTCTTGCGCAATTACCTACATTTTACTGATGAGTAGTCGGGAATTTGGTTTTATTTTCAAGTTGACCATCACTCACATTTGATCGTAGCGTTCGCATTCAGATAGACTTTGCAGCCAGCCTCTTTCGAAAAGAAACACTAGACTCGAGTTTCGCTTTCATTAGAGCTCGTCAGTAGTGCATATCCTTGCCATGGCCGGGATTTGAACTCCGGCCATTCCAATTATGAGGCAACCGTGTTAAACATTGCGACATTGACCTCACATTAGACACGACCGAATCATCAAATCTGAACGCTCAACCACTCTTGCTTGCCATAATGATAGATCCTGTATGTGACACCTTCATATCGCAGAAATGCTGGTTACATCATCGTCCAGGGTGTCATACCAGAAAATTTCAGACACATTTAACTGCTAACCATTGCCGCAAATTAGTTGTGATTAGCATGCTATGTATCACCATTTGTTTTTTCGGTCAGTTTGCCCAACTGTTTGGAAGTCCCGTTTGATCAACGATTTGTTGCCGAGACGTTTCACGCGACGGTTAATTCTCTCAGGCCGACACCACTGTTTTGGACAAAAATCACAATAGTTTCACTTGCAGACTATAACACAGTCGAGTAATAGCTTTATTTTTCCTAACCGTTTATTGTCAGCTTCAGTAGAGTCCAACCTACGTTGACCATCAAAAAGAATAGTGAATTGTTATTAACAAAGCAGGAAGGTTCATGAGCAAATCCAGTCTTAATGAGATGTCGGGCTAGCTGGTACTCAGAACACTTTTCGGCAACGGTGTAGTTGTTCCAAGTGGCTTCAGCTATCAGTAATAAATTTCTGAAATATGCCTTTCTAAAAACAGCTTGTAACCTCTGTGGAATTGCAGAAACAAACAAATACTTCTAAGAAAATAGATGTTCAGTATCAGGTTGTCTCAGCCTACCACTGTGTTTGTAGATGCATCAATGAATACATATACCTATTCAGTTCGACGAAAGTTTAGAAATACTACAACTGTCGCTAGAGTACTGGGACTCCAGGAACTTTCAAATTGGACAGAACTCACGCTTGATAACTGTTTTTGCACTCAGACAAGCCTTTCGGTTAGCCAACATGAGGATGATTCATTAGACACACGGCTCATGAGGAGTTTAGTTTCATTCGTTTGATGTCACTCAAACAGACCGACCTTCTTGCTTTGATGGACTTTCGGGCCGACTCCCTTCAGAATCGTTTATGTTTGAATTAACTGGTGATGCGTGTGCACGGTATGTCCCCATATTGAACCCACACAATGTTCTGATGTGACGACCCTGTGGCTTACTGTACTGCCGGGTAAATAATGGACACGGCGGACCTATCATAAATAAAACCTCGCCCATGAGCATTGGTCATATTGCTTAAGCGCGCCTGCCACTTGTCATAGGTCAGAGTGTCGGAGAGCGCAGAGTTTAACTTAGCCAGGTAAGCACTTAGTATTAGCTTTTGGAATTAACGGAACGATTACACCGTCTCGTTTTGAAACTCTCCAGATACCTGAGATCTGATCACCAGCCAATGTGTCGGAGACTTCGGATATGATAATTCAGAGTGCCCCTGCGCATCGGTTATTACGGCTGACATATTTAAAGGTGGCCGATGTTCCACTCTAATCAGTAGCAACCACATGCAATACTGGCAATTTCTAACAAAGTTCCAACTACAGTCCAGTATTTAGCTACAAAAGAATACGGCTGATATGTTATTGCGGTTGCGACAACCAGGGTCGTATGCAAGTGACATTAAAAATACCCTGCAACTTGCAGCTAAAGATGGTGGACAAAGCATGAATTTCCGTTAAAGGCCATTCAATTTCTTGAGCGGTAAATCTCAGATATGATTCGGTTTATTCCAACGAACGCATCAAACGAATTCTCCCTCAACTTTCACACACACATGCTCGTGATTTATACCTGCAGATCGATACCTTTTCATAAAAAGTTAGAATAAACGCTGTTTGGGTCAACAACAGTTTAAAGCAATGCGCTGATATGAATGCAGAATTTTGCTTTAATTGACCGCGAATGACGTGAATAGTTTACCCGCATTGATATCTGGTCTTCTGCGTCAAACGTTAGCCCAACGGGTAAATTACTAATGCAAATGATGGACTGTTAATAAGCAACTGGTTTGAAACTTCCGAACTCATAGTAATTTGTTGTTTTCCGGGTGGTTTTCATTTTAAATGAAAACCAATACAATCCCAAATGCGTAATCTCTATGAACTGCGTTTCTAACTATTTACAAAACTGAAAATATAACATTGGAGATATTGAAGTCGTCTAAGAAGATTTATTCGATTGTAAATGATGGGGATAACGATGCAGTTTGTGGCTCGGGTTGTTCGTTGAGTGTTCAGTTGTGTATCGAGTTTTATATTTAAATTGTACATATTTTATCACCTAACAGGACGACGCCATCAACGCGCACAAGTTTGAGCGTGCAGGTGTATGCGATGTGGCTAACCATTCGAAAGTCAGGTTTTCTCAGGAATGATAGTAGTTTTACTCATTACCGAAATATGCCCGATGTGGATTAGTAATTTTTCACTTCAGGGAAATGTGTGATTATTTGCTTGATGGGTATACATAGTGAGCTATCAAGTGGTTCATTTTTTCTTCCACTGAAATCATTTTGAAAGTACATATTATAATGAATGTTTGGATGTTGCAACCATAATTTCTTGATCAACTGCTACCTATCTTTTACATACAGAGAAATACCGATTCAAATCTTGGCAAATATAACCAACGACAAATGGCAGTCAACTGTGTTTGAGCCTTCATTTCACACCAGCTTTAAACAGTCCAAGATTTATAAATGCTTCGTAAAGAATTAAAAACGTGCCTCCAAATTGAACTGCCACCGGCACTCCATTAACCTGTTGGTTAATCGTTGTTTCTGAAATCTTTGTATGTATGTTTTTGGAAAGTTACTTTTTAAAACGATAACAGGGCTTTAGGAGTTCCTGTTAAACCCCATTTACAGTAACCGTAATCAACTGTGTGTGAACATTTTCACAGTATTCAACTTGTGCAGTTCCATTTCTTTCTTCCAAAACGGAACTTTATTGCAGTTATATGGATGGCCCAACGTCGCTAAAAATGACGTAGCGTAAGTTTAGCTGGAAGGTTTGTTACTGAGCCCTGATTCCCTGTCTGCCTCCCCAAAATTAATCTGTTGGTTATAGGTTCAATCTTTGCTTATGATTCGCACAGGGCATGCTGCTTTTGGTTGTAGCGAAAATTCTGATTTAACTGTCATTAGTAAATGTCAGATAATGTGCGAACTGTATTCAGCATTTCCAACCAAGCGAGTATAACGAAAAGGATTCTTTCCTGGTTCAAAGTACCAAACCGTTAGGGGCTTCAAATGCCATATTGGCTATATATTACGGTCAACTGTAGTTACCACTCTTAGGCAAGAAAAACAAGAGATTCGTTGTGTACAAAGGTCAAGGTATACTTATCAATCGACCAATTAGTTGACCAACTATGTACGCTTTACCCAAAAAATACCGAATAGTATATTGGTATGCTTACTACTTGGAGCACGTTTTACCTGTAGTAAAAATAAATTTGTTTCCTTTACTTAAAGGAAATAATTTTATGTGCATTACCTTGTCAAAGCGGATAGTAATCAACGTGAGCTATTCGAATCCTCTAGGTCCATCCACTTCAATGGTTATACGTATAACATTTTTCCAGTTTCTGCAGTGATAGATCGTACACTATCTACGGGCCACTAGGTAGTTTACCATGTAATTGGAAAATATTATAATGACTCCCGGTCTTTTGCAGGTGTGATATAGCTGGCCAAATTCGATTCGCAGGTTAATTCGCATAAAATGCTAACAGCCGGTAGCTGACACTACTTAGTTTGGCATAGAGTACGAAGGAACATAACATAAAATAACTGCTTGAACGTGTAGGGAACCTCCAAAACTGCTGCATAAAGCTGACGACCCACCGCTGAATTAGTAAAGCGTAATCCTATTTACCTTTAGATGAAAGAC
This sequence comes from Paragonimus westermani, assembly GCA_008508345.1. Classification (NCBI taxonomy): domain Eukaryota; kingdom Metazoa; phylum Platyhelminthes; class Trematoda; order Plagiorchiida; family Troglotrematidae; genus Paragonimus; species Paragonimus westermani. Next base: position 132,905 of record QNGE01001224.1, on the reverse strand, counting down.
CTCGTTAACCGAAACCGTTAATGTGGATTCTGGGTGGTGGTAGCCATAAGACAAAGTTATACCTTAGTAAATCACACGGAAATCCAATTTTACTGGTTGTACACTGAGATGCCAACTGTTATTCCACCATCCATTCTAATGACAGTCATAATAAGGCATAAGGATCTAGAAACATGAACCGCATTGACAGTTACTTAGCTTGTAAGCATGTTCCGTTTTCTTTTTTCACGTGTTGTTCTGTTTGCATACTATCTTAATTCTCGAAAACCTATGGTTTTCTCAGCAGCACGGCCGTTCGCTCTTATCCTTAAAAATGCGTGAAGTGGTTGGATAAATGAATCAATTGAACAGTGCTCAAAGGGGTTATTCTTACAATGATGTGTAGTATGGTATTTCAATAGGTTGTTGGAAGCAAATACAGATATTAACTGCTCACAGTGTGCTTAATCATATGGGAAGCATAAAGTATTCAATGTGGGCAGGTAATTTCGATAAATATCGACAGAACTTATGAATCATAATGCGCACAGGATGACATGGTTGACGACATTATTGATGACATTGTTGCATGGCTAGCACAGACATTCGACAAGTCACGACCAGTGTTGTTGCTGTCTATACTTATATAACAAAAAATTCACTGGTTTGGAAGAGATTCCCTTGTTAACACGACTTCGGTTTCTTATTCAGTCAGTGTGCTATTTGGCCCATACTAGAACGAAGTCGGTCATGGGGTGCCGACTTTAGCTTGAGCATCGCGAATCATTATGATCAACATTTCCATTCCGCATGACGACAGTCAGTGGAAACTGACAATCAAATGTGGGATTTGCTCACACCCACTGACGGGGTTTGAGGAGATTTCAAACTAGAAACTTGGTCAGTTACGACGAGCATCACGCCGGTGCAAATGAGAACCTTGATCCAGAGATTCTGAAGAAGATCGGAAAAGGTGATTCCGTTGGTTGGGCCGTGGGTTAATGACGTGCTAACCCAATCTTACTATCAACAGTCACATAATAATGGACTAACGCCTGTCTGGGCCAAGCAGACGGCAATGTCCTTGGCGTAGTGTGACTTACGATTGAACTACACTGAACCGGAGTATACGTGTGCGAGCTCGAACAAACACAAATACCGGAATTCATTTATTTCGTTCGTTGATTGTTTAAACGACTTTGCCAGCAGCCAGCTGAAATACCACAATTGAAATTGTGAGCTGGAACTCAATATTAACTATGAAAGCATACATCATATGACTGCCAAGTAGAAGCTTGAACTATCAACCTGATATGGTCGGTGAGGACGAAAATATATGAGTGGACTCCTGAATGGCTCAATTTATTGGATATGTTGCCAACAGGAAAGCAACTTTGTATGCAAAGTTGTTTGCGTGCAATGGAAATGTTAGATATACCATAATGATGTATCGCACGCCGGTACTATTTTCACCACCGGTAAGAAGTGACAGAATGTTCCGGTTTTCCAGGTTGGAAAACACTCAGATTATCACATTCGCCGCATTCCCTTAGATACTTTAGTCAGCCTCTTCCAAAAATAGAACTAGACCCGGGTTATACTGCTGTTCAAGCTCGTCAGTAGGGCAATTATTTGACAAGGCAGGGACAGAAATTCTGATCACGCTTTTGTGTTGAAAACTGCGCCAGCAACCTCACATTAGACACGACTGACTTATTGCATACATGTTCACCCACAATTGTTTGTGAGTTACTCCTAGGCTATGCCGATCATTCTGACAGGAAACTCACAGTAAATGCACGGCTAAATACGATCAGTGTGTTTGAAAATATGACATCTGTTTAGGTTAAAACCACAGAAATCATGGGACTTGCCGGGAGGTCTCTTGGTAGGGACAGAAATTCTGATCACGCTTTTGTGTTGAAAACTGCGCCAGCAACCTCACATTAGACACGACTGACTTATTGCATACATGTTCACCCACAATTGTTTGTGAGTTACTCCTAGGCTATGCCGATCATTCTGACAGGAAACTCACAGTAAATGCACGGCTAAATACGATCAGTGTGTTTGAAAATATGACATCTGTTTAGGTTAAAACCACAGAAATCATGGGACTTGCCGGGAGGTCTCTTGGTTAGTAGTGAGTGGTAGGTTACATTCCGTTTCTTACGAACTGAACACTGCTCACACGGAATTGCAGACATTGTATTCCTATGGTCTTTCGACTACCATTCTTGTTTTTGCTGTAGGCGACTACTGATTCGAGGAATATTTTGCGCCCATAAATGATCGGGATGAAACGAATATCAACATTCCAGAAACTGGTTTTATTTCCCGGTGAAACGGATCAATAGGAATTGACAATTCAAACAAATGTAATTAACCGTGAAATAACAGTTGATTTGTACCACTTGATAAGAAAGTTAAGTTGTACCCACAATAGATTTTCCACCCCAAGAACTTTGTTAATCAATTCAAACTTATGAGGGGTTCTCCAAACAAGTTATTTTATACCGCATAGCACACAACCGTAAAACCGAACTGTTGATCCCTTCAAACCGTGGTCATGGCACGAGGAAGACGTAGCAAGTGAACGATGCTTCTGGCGCAACAACTGTTTATTTGACAAGCCTCTTTCATTGATTATGAAACACACTCTCTCAAAGGCACTGAGTAAATGTTCCCTTTCATTTGGAAAATAAATATATGGCGTTATTTGTACTAACAGTCAAAAACGGACAGGTGAGTTTTGGCTGGCGTGACGAAAATTCACAATGTTCTTATTACGGAAGGTCTTTAAGGCAAGAAATCAGCTTTCAAGAATTCGGCCATGAGTAAAAGATTTCAATTTGTAGCGTAAGCAACGCCATTAAGCGAATAGGAATAGGTGTGAATCAATAGGTATAAATGAATGTAAATTGCCCACAGGCGTCCACTCTCATCCAAGAAAATCATTCAAGTTACCCGGAAAAATAATACACTTAGTCAGACACGGTTCCTTAAAAGAATGGAATTTATTTTAAGGCTTTTTTGCCAGTTTCCATTCATTTAGATGCCGCATAATTTTGCTTTGAAGGTTCCAGAATGTGGAAAACGCTTACTTTATAATTCATATGTGCCTTGAAAGAAACAGCCTGAAAATCTCATAAATTACGCTGGAGACCAGGCGAGTTAAACCTTGGATGGCATCTAAAAACCGCAAAATATTTGGTGATGTGCATACATGAACACTTTAGTTCTGCGTGTACACAAAGATAAACCCAAAGCTTACAACCCCACTGTTTAAAGTGTACATTGCGGATAGATTAATATACAAAGTGTATTTTGCCTAAAACCATTGACACAAACAAACTCGAAGTGGTACATTAACAACTGATTGAAAAAAGCGCTTGTCAGCAAGCCGCATTCACATCATGCGGAAACTTCACGGCTTTCAAGATAAGCACACCCTATTTAGAAGGCGTGTATTCATAGACTCCTAATCAGACTGCACAGATTACACTCAGTTCGCCAATATGTATGACAACGGTTGATGGATCATAAGAAAATATTTCCGATAAGGTTAAAAATTAGTCCTTCTTGCTGAATGGAAGTTGACCTAGAAAACAGCAGAGCACGCAGCTATCTGCCGACACAGGTTTTGTTCATACAAGCTGGTTGCATGACTTCAGCTTTCCTCGGAAAAAGCTGCGGATTTACTTGTACTCAGTAAGTTGAAGAAAACAACAAGTAAAATTCTGTCCTACGTGAAAATACAGTATTGTTAAACGATTGCGAGGTCCCTTTGTTGCTTTAGGTTGACTGATTTTCATAGAACCTTTTGGTTAATCATCTAGTCGTGAAGCAAATCCAGCGGATCTTACGGGAGCAAACGAGTGTACCAAAATAAATCAGCCATGCAGTAAAGAACTGTGAGATGAAAAAAATATCTTACGACAACACAGTACCCCTTGACAGTTCACAGTCATCAATGGGTGGTTTCAACCAGGTTGTCATAACGCTTAGTTTTATTCTATATATTTATAAGCAACATTTGTAAGTTTCTGCGCAAAGATCTGTCACGGAAGGCTCAGCAAGTGCAACTAAGCAAAAATGGTTGTAGGTGTGCACGTTGCTTTCCAATATAACATCGTTTTATGTACATCCCTGGTGATATCAATGTTCACTGGAAAAGAACTCGCCTTCCCAAATGTTAATTTTGTTTAGACGCATCTACTGATTCGGAATTTCATTTCAGTTGCCCCGAAACATATTTTATGTTTGTTGTATGGATATATGAGCAGAAGGATCAAGTGTAACTGTACTAAAAAGTGATGTGACCGACGTTTTTATAGCATCTTTGATGTGGTAACAGTAAGTTGTTTAATGGTACAGAACGAAAGGATGGGTTGGACAGGTTCACTAAGTTTAAAGGTAAAATTGAAAACAAAATCATGATGTGAAAATTACGCGTTTTTCGTGGAAACACGAACAAAGTTGTCACAAGAATCGATCCACAAATTGAATGCGTGCATTTTTCAGATCTTTAAACGGTTTAGTAGGAAGTTTTCCGCGTATCAGGCACAGCCAAAAACAGAGTTTTTAAAACCAGATGCGGAAACCGTTGAATGGCCGGAAATTAACGTGCAGTTTAATTTGACCTCAACATTGACATAAATTTCATATCATCAGAGCAGAAAGAAGACATATATTGCGATATGTTAACATTTCATTTACTCTCATCAGTCGCAAACGTAAAACATGCCAGTTATATACCACAAATATTTAACGACACACAGGGGCTAGACACACATACAAACACACCAGTTATTATGTAATCATGACCATACAACCCGACCGGTTGTTTCAACCACTTTTGTGCACACAACGTCGGTTAGTAAGTTCGAATGAGAATCGCTTCGCAGAAGGATTTAGGTTGTGCAACATTATCTTGAATGAGTTAACTGGGTCAACTTGATGACCTGTTGTCAAGAGATGTTTAGCAATCGTTGACGTTGGATTTCGAGTAGTCAATTCATCAAGTTGGGACTGGTGTGTCATCTGATGTTTCAACCACTTCGGGATGTGTTCAGCGACTCGCTGTGATAGTTGTCGGTCTGTTCTGCCTATGTAAACGTCACTGCAACTGCAAGTGAACTGGTAAACAACATGGGAGACAGAACAGTTTGACAAACTACTTTTGCGTTTGCTGAGAACTGGTCCATTAGTGTTAACATATCGCAATATATGTCTTCTTTCTGCTCTGATGAAGTGGTTAAAGGGAACTCAGTGTTTCAAATAAACTTCATAGTTTGGACTTCACAATACTGAGGATTTTATTTAAGTGAACGTAGAAATCTCTCACACAACATCAAGTCCGTGTTTGGACAACATTGTTCTTGGGTGTCTTACACTCGTGTAAACTAGGTAAGTAATACGGCAACAAGAACAATGAGACAAACGTTCCAAACTATTCAAAGATATAAATTAGTGTATGTCAGTTACCCAACCATAATTCTCAGACAGCGTTTGGAGGTTCCTTATGCAATTTAAGTGAGGTACAACTATTTACACAGTGGGAGATTACAATTTTTATTAGCGGGACGACCTAGTTATGTGTCGATCAAGCCAAACTTCGAGTGGTGAGTAGATGAAGCAATTCTTAAAATAATGACAATTTGAAATCACTGCTTTCATAACCACTGTTGAGCAGTATACGATGCGATGTTTGTAAGAATGGAACTTTACTTAGACCTGATCTAAGCTGGTGCGATCTCACGACGTTCCGGCAGGCCCTTTCAAAAGCAAAAATCAGATTCAATCTTCGCTCTTTCGGACCTGTTGAACAATGCACATCTTCACCAGCACGAAAGTCAAAAGTCAACTAGGTGATAGTAATGACCCTGCATCACTGACCTAAGGTCAAGCACGATTGAATAATCATATATAATCGTTCAACCAAGCTTTCGAGTTAGTTATGTCAACAATGTCTGGAAAGTGAACAAAAAAAATGTATTCGAACAAGATCGGCGGGAAACGATTATCTTCCTTGAAGTTGAAATAACAGGAACCGTGAAACCGGTCGAACAACGTTTTGGTTACTGGTAGATAATGGTAGGTGTCCAAGTAATATAAACAGCGGATTATTCAAAACTAACTGCGATGACAAAAGTTAGCCACGTGCTTGCTGTGAATTTACACATAAGTTCAACTTTGGTGTGACATCTTCGTGACACAATGAGTCCTTCTGCATTCGCCAGCTCCGGAGTATTAATTGTTGATATTACTGCAACGGGCAACTATCCGAAATGTTGTTCAGGGTAATTCTTGTCAAGCCTTCACAATTAGATAAACTGAACAAATTACATACGAAAATGGGGTTAGGTTGAAACTAGTCATTGAAAACACTGAGGATGTGCGTATACATAGTGGTCGTAAGGGAATATGTGCTGGTGAATGTGAATGTGACTCCTGTCTGTAGTTAGAAGCTTGCCGCTGGTGTCAAGCATTTCACTTGTCCTAGGGAAAGTTAATCAAGTGAACTACAGGATTTTTAGTAGGTGCTTTTCAGTGCACAGACAGAAACCATGCGGGTTAATAAAAGTAGCGTCAGCTTTTGATTTCGGTGATATTCTACCAGTCTTGGGTTGAGTTTGTGGAGCCTTTTGGATGGTTCAAAATACTTCATTCGGCATTACAATGAGACCAGTACCTGTCATTTTGGAGCCAACTGCCTCAGAATGTGACTTTTTCGAACACAGACGACAAGATCTACAGGAATGTTCACAAATTAGACCCGAGAGCTATGTTGTGGTCGTACTAATGCCAACGGCGTGAGAGCAGTAGTTGGGAAGTTATACACAATTAGACAGTGAAAACATACACAAGTCATCATTAAATATTAAAGCCAATCCCATGCATATATTAAAAGTGATTGAAAATCCCCGTAGATATCATGTAAATCAGTTTCGGTTTCAGCGAACAGAACTGTTTCCGATCAAATTCTCGTCTTAGGCTGGTACAATTATATATCAAATCAATTAATAATAAAGGAAGTTATTGATACGAAATGTTACGACGGTAAGGCGATTGGGTAAAACGCAAACATGACTTAGTTGTGGTAATGCTCACCAGGTTTTACGATGTCAGTGTTAATTGGAGTGAGGTGGGAGGAACGGGATCAAATTGCCTCGTGGGCTGAGTGTACGTATTTGGCCACGGTAATCCTAAGTCGTGAACAAAACCAGTTCTGTTCGCTGGAACCGAAATTGTTTTACATGATTTCCCCGAAAATTTTCAACCATTAGAAACATACCAAGGACCCTTCGACGGCTAAACAACCCAAGCAGTACTTGAATTATATCGAAAGTCGAAGGATTAACGTCGGTCTACATGCGAGTGAGCTGAAAGAGTTACTAATGTTCTGCACTAGCAACATTCAGTTTCACTTTAATGGTGAGCTTTATCGCCAGATTGATGGCGCGGCTATGGGTTCACCGTTAGGTCCGTTACTGGCAGACATTTTCATGAGCATGCTCGAGAATAGCCAGATGGACGAGGTTATTAGAACAACCAGTTACTATCGCCGATATGTAGATGATATTTTCTGCGTCGTGCACAAAAGAGAAGATTTGCGGAAGCTTTTGGCCGTTTGTAACAAGGCGCATAAGAACATCGTGTCCATTTTGGAACAAGAAACGGATGATTGCATGCCATTTATGGACGTAGCACTAACGCGTAGATCAGATGGATCATCACAGCGAAGTGTATATAAAAAGAAAACTTGGAATGAGCAATATCTACACTTCCACAGCTATGTGCCTATTAGTCTGAAACGGACCTTGTACGCTGCTTGACAAATAGGGCGGAAAGAATGTGTACGAAAGATACGATAGAATGTGAGCTAAGCACGATACAGGATATCCTGTCTAGCAATGTCTATCCTGAGAAATTCATTATCAGAAGCATGCAAGACAGACCAACGCGAGCCCCAATTAACACACTTGAGAAGAAAAAGACCTTCATAGCTTTGCCTTTCAAAGGTGACGCAGCAGCCGAGCTGATAACGCGTCAACTAACTGATGCGATTGGCAGTACCTACTATGCTGCAAGTCTTGTTATAACGTTCTACTCAAAACGGACGGTGCCACTTAATCTGAAAGATAACTAACAGTGATGCCTCATTTTTGATTTATTTATTTGACTGTTCCTGTGGCTCAGCATATATTGGTCGCAGCACTAGGCGTTTATCGGAAAGAATTCGTGCATATTGCCCAGCTTGGCTTCGTTCTGGACTAACAAAGAAAATTAACTCATCCATTCTGGCCCACCTAGTCGACTGTGACTTACACACGGACACGGATAGAGCGTTTCACATTGTCTATCGCGCCCTGACCGCTGCCTCACGAAAGATCAAATGGCGCATCCTGTCTATAGCCGAGACGGTCGCAATCCGATTACGTCAACTGGATTTGTGTGTTTAAAAGCAGTTCATTCACGCCTTGGGATTACCGTGGCCAAATACGTACACTCAGCCCACGAGGCAATTTGATCCCGTTCCTCCCAACTCACCCCAATTAACACTGACATCGTAAAACCTGGTGAGCATTACCACAACTCAGTCACGTTTGCGTTTTACCCAATCGCCTTACCGTCGTAACATTTCTTATCAATAACTTCATTTATTGTTACTTGATTTGATATATAATTGAACCAGCCTTAGACGAGAATTTATCGGAAACAGTTCTGTTCGCTGAAACCGAAATCGTTTTACATAAAATATTGAACGCTTGGATAACCGCTACCTTAAGGTATTTGCTGTCAACTACACTCGAAGTTTGAAATATTGTCGCTTCTATGCTGAGAAGCAATTGGAAAGAGGTTTGTGTTACATCACCTGAACGATTCCACGCTAACCTTTTGGCTGTTTCTAACAATTACTCTTGAAGAGAAACGTTTTCAACGAATCATATAGGACATATGAAATGCGAATCAGTTACATTCTTCTTTACGGAGTCCACCTCAATTTTAGACGGAAGAAGTTAATGAGGCCAATCTACGGTTTTCTTTGAATTGACGTCGGAACTAATTTATTCATTTTTTTGAGGCAAGACAATGCAACGAACATACAGTCGTTGCCCTTATATATTCCAGTGATTAACATTAATTTTAATTGTACAAGACTGTCACTAACAATACAGCCTAATTTATTCATCTTACTTTATTATACATTAGATAACGTTTATGATACTGGAAAAATTAAAAATATCAATGATATAAAGAGGTTCGTTTGTTTCCATTGTGATAATAATTACGTTTGTGGACAGCCAGCCAATTGTGAAGCAGTTAGTATGTCATCATTCTGTTTACCAAGCGTTCGGTGTAATTGAAATTGGACGTTTAAGCTGTACACTGATAACACTTGTATAATTTTTCAGTGGGTTAGTTTGACTAATCCAGGTTCGGTTGCGCTTCATTATCCCTTTATCAAACTGCCTTGTCGAATACTCGTGTTCGTTGCTTGTACACCTATTTCCTTCTTTCATCTCGTGAATTTGTACGAAAATACCCATTGAAGTCATGAGGACGACAGAGTAGTGAACAAGACTTGTGTTCTGTGTTGGCACCTCTGACACTTTACAAGCTGAGGTAGACTTTCTGCAAGAAGTTTTTATGCAGAGAGGCTACCCATTGCGTTTCATTCAAAAGGTGATGTAGGCAGTAGATTTAAAACTTAAGGCTCCCTCTGTGAATAAGAAACTTGCGTTTACTAGTCTTCCTTTCAAGGGAGATCCCATGACCGAAATTATCTCCAGAAAGCTAAGAAAGTCAGTCGAATTAACCTACCTTATCGCCTAATCGTGTATCAGTTTCCGTTCAACACCTGCTATGTCACATCTCAAAGACAAACTACCAAGTTTTACATCCAATAATTGTGTGTACTCATTTGTTTGCTCGTGTCGAGGATCATATATTGGTCGTACTACAAGGCGAGTGTCGGTCAGAGTGCGTGAACACCATCCTGCGTGGTTGAACAGAAATGTGATTGAAACGGTTTCAAACGCAATTGTTGCTCACTTGACCGACTCCAATCATTCTGTCAGTATGAGAGATGCTTTTCGGATTGTTTATTGAGTGCCAATGAGTCGATCAAAAATGGTGAGATTTCGAATGTTGGCCGTGGCCTAAGCCATCAACATCCGACTGCGCAACCCTGACCTCTGCGCTCAGAAGAAGTTCGTGCCCACACTTAACCTCCCTTGACCCACAATCAATCAAGCCCATGCTTTGGAAAAGTGACGGCGTAAATGACAAAAATCACGCCGTCCGTGACCTATACTGACCGTTTTCCTGACTCATTCTAGTCAGTGTTTTCATATTTATTGTGTTGCAATTAGCCTGATGATCTCGTGAATTAGCTTTTGCGTACTGGTGGCCCATCATCGCTGAGTTGTCTCTGTAGTTTCCTCAACAATGAGCGATGAGACAAACTCTTAAATCGTCTGTGAATGGCAGATTGGCAAATGTGGTTTCCTATAACTAACAGGATTTCACTTATATTTTTCAATGCTTTGGGTCAAATTGGATAGACAATATGATTCGATCTTGGGCACATGGAAGAGCGCTCATTAAGCCTTCCGGTTGCTCAAATGTACAAAATGCCTACGATCTTCAACTCGTCATTTTAACGCGATTTTGCATCGATTATTTTCAATCGTGTATTTCGCAACGCTCAGCTGAGATCGGCTACTGGCCGTGGGTGGCAATAAAAACTGACAACCAACTGCAGAACACTTATCTTTGTCCCAAGTATAACGTGCAGACTCCGAAAATCCCTTGCTCACCAGTAACCAAACTGAAAATTAGGAATATGCTCAAAATCACACAGCCTTCGTTCTCCACTGACGGAATTTTCTACATTCCCACGTTGACGGTCTCATATTCAATGTTTCAAAAGTTATTCGGTAATTAAACAGGAAACAAGTTGTGTACCATATTGGCGTTCTCGAGGCATCGGTATCCAGCTTCGAATCTATTGTACAGTCCTGTACTCTCACTAAATTGAAAACTACGCTGGCGCCTCAGGTGTGCAGTTGTAAAACCAAGGCTGTTTTTCAAGTGAGTAGCCTCCCTAGTCAGTAGAGTGTTCCGAAGTTATCTCATTAGGGGATAGCTCTGTGAAAGTGGGCAAATTTTGAAAGAAATTTTTGGTAATGCGCTAACTTTCACCACTTGCATTTAACTGATATAGTGCACTTGGGGAATCTTCGACCGTTCTACCAGCGTGCTGATGACGGTCCCTGACAGTGACCAACAAATCTGAAACTTTAAGTCGAATACGACTCACATTCGATCACAGCCTTTGCGTCCATATTGACATTTCAGCTGGCTTCTCTTGCAATGACTACATTCAAATGCCATTGCTGTTCGAAACGGAAATTAACCAAATCCCCGACTATTCATCAGAAATCTAAACCTGACGGTCCATAATGTTTTGTAAATATGTTTATATAATATCTGCTACACACCAGCTGAGCAGGGTAAGGATGATGGATAACACAGGTTAAATAGGTGACCTCACTAATGCCCTAATTACCTTTCATGTTCTCTACTATCACGGTCTGTTTCTGTAAACAAATTAGCCATATGTGGAGTAAGTAATGACGCGTCTCAAGGAATACAGCCTGTAATGGTCACGTAGACTTGTCTGACAACAATAGGGCACAACAAACAAAGACGACTTTGCAACAAGTTTTGTCACTAGAAAGTAGCTTATGGGGATACGCTAGGGTAGTAGTCTGAATACTTATTGGATGCAGCTTTTTTGGGCCACATCAAGAAAACAACTGTCTTTGACAGGACACGTTAACATTGCACATTTTTGCAACTACGGGACGTAAACTCCTGTCTACTCTCTTATGAGATACTCTTGTTTGGTTCAGTAGCACTGACCTCCGAGCAGGCATTAGCAGACATTTACGCAGTAGGCATCAACCAACTGCGATCGCCTACAGTGAGACCTAAAAACGGTCATCCTAACTCTGAGTGATGGAACCAGTGAAACTGAAATCACAGAAAGGACTGAATTTACTGTTTCATACTTGGTTCTAAGGAGTTACCCTCTCAGTTGGGCACTACTACAGAGCACCCGTCACGATTCTGGAAGCTGCGGTCAGCTGACGTTGCTCAATTTGTCATCAAAATCATGCAATACTTAGCAATAAATTTGGGCCTCAAAGTAGTTTTCGAAACTTTCGTTGACATATGACTCATGTCAACTTGTGCGAAGTACAAGGTTCGCGCATGTTCCGCTTCCATCTGAACGACAACTAATTGATTAATTAGTTAATCAGCCTTCCGTCAGAAGTTTCAAGACATTACTGGCATAACAGTTGGCGGTCGTACAACCGGTGCACTTTTTGAGGCAATTCATATAGTCAGGGATAACAACAGGTTATGTATTAAGTTTAATTTCGGTGTACTCGTTGCCGTTTCTCAAACCACGTTGCCGGTCTAATACACACGTTTTCTCCCAACTGATGGATTTTCCCCTAGTTCATTTGCCTAGTTCTGTCGCACTGTAACTGTGCTGAGGAGTAACTAAAGATATGGTCCTTTTCAGGGCCCTGCAATCAGTTCGAATTTTCAGTCACTCTCCTACAGAAGGGAGCTCCAGACATGATCTTTGCTTCTATTAGTACTCTTTGATAGTGCGCATTCTTTTCACAGCCAAGATCCGACCACGCTTTCACTAGGCACCCAAGTCGACTATTGTGCCACCACGAGACGTTCGGGCCACCCGATCATTGCTCACAGGTGAAAGCGGTTTGGTCTGCAAACATGACAATACGGTTATTCCGCGAGATGGTTAGCACAGTGATCAGCACGACTGCTCGTGAAAGCGTGACCTAAGTTGTAGCCATGGTCAGGACAAGCAGTTGCTCCAATGACGAGCTCTAACAAGAATAACACTCTAACCTGCTATATTTTCGAAAGAGACTGGCTGATTGTCGACCGGAATAAAAAGCTGCAACCAAACAGTTAGGTTTACAACTTGACTTTAACCGAATCCCTGACTACTCATCATTGGTCCAAAATATAATCTAGCGGGCTCAGTACGATTGAAGAGTTCGCCTTGTCCCGGAAGTTCGCATTCTCTTCACTATAATCTTTTGACCACATTGATTTCCTTATTAAAGCGACGGCTTCATAACCAAATCTTGTTCATATCTAACATGTCCCCCGTAACTACTTAACGCTTTGCCGCGTATCACGATTTAGTTTCTACTAAGGTGCCTGAGATAGGTTTGTTTCATTAGTATACTCATGATGTGGCGTCAGTAATTGGTTGCCAATAGTAGTCCAATTCAGCGTGCTCACTGGACACTAGGCCGTCTGGCTGCTTTCTGTCTCCGTTATTCTGACCCTGTTATGATTCTAGTGATCTTCGATGTTTGTCACTGTGTTGCAGGCTTAAATCAACACATGTACTTCACGGGTTGTTAGTCTTGGCTGAGTTAGTAGTTGTTCCAAACCCACTTGGAAGTGCCTCAGAATATGGGGCTTTTCTGCCCTCGCCAGCTGACGACATTAGTTGCGACCAGAGTTCAGATCTGCATGTCTAAAGCTAACACATGCCATTGAAATAAATGATGGGCGGAACACAATGGAACGTAAAACCCTAGTCAGAAATGTTAAGATGAAATAAGGAAATGTGGTTGTATGTGGTGTTTCCCCCATTGTTGTTTGAAAACCCGTTAGAAGAGCTTACTTTAACCGATTATACCATTGTCTGAATACTCTTCGCTCCATTTCATAAAGAACAATTTCCACCCGCTTGAACACATTTGTACAACATTGCAAATGAAACTAATGCAATTTTATCAATGATTATTGTGTTGAAAGAAAGGATTACATTTGAATAGGCCTGTGGAGGACTAAATTTTATTAACGGAAAGAGGTTTGCTGTTCTGACTGTACTCCATCGCAGTGAAGTCTATTTTCCCAGGTGCATTCAACACTGTAAGGAAAATGTTCCCCTGCTACTATCAGACATGTGATAATGACCAGGGGGCTGAGTTTCACAGGTAGAATATATCGGTAGTATTGTTTATAAAGAACACTTGATACCAAGTAGACTTAACAGACAGGAAGTTAACGGAATAGACTGATTGACTGTATTCAGTAAATGCTTCAAGGTGGCTCAGTTGTAAATGGCTGATAGGAAGTCGGGTCATTTGCAGTCAGAACAGTCTTAATTCATTGAAGCCAATCACTGGCATTTGAGAAGCCTTCATAGTATGAATAAACCAAATAGATGAGATCCGATACATTAGGTCAGTACAAAACTAGTATACGAATGTACGAAACACACGTGTTTATTCACCTGATTGTTATTGCAACCACGTCTGTTGTAACGTTGTCTGAAATAGCAGAGTTATTAGCCTGTCAAAGGTGTCTAGTGTATCGACGTTGACTTAAAACGTGCAAGCAGTTACAATTACAAATTTATGGTTACTTACATGTGCCATCAACTTCTGAATCAGTGAGTTCACAAAAGAAATGTGAAAAAGCGTACAGTACAATATTGGATCTCCTGAGCACGAATGTTTTAACTGAGCCAAACTTCAAATTATATACTAATGAAACCTGTAGCTTAATCCCGCTCAATGTCACGACGACAGTTTTGAGGTGGTTAAAAATCGTCATGCAAGTCAAAAGGACATGAAATCAACCAATAAGCATCCATTGTTTTGTAGTGCAGCTCTCACTTTGCAATTAATCATGTTGATTGAAAATCCTTGCAATCATTTGTGAACTAGTGTGAGAGCCACCGTGAGGCGTTTGAAATCCGGACAATTTATGCAGAGCGTTCTGCCTTGATGATTTGGTAGCACGCATTATGTCGTCGATGAAACGGTGTTCAACAGTGTTGCATTATAGGAGCGTGAAACAAAGACTGAAGCCCGGTCGGGGTAACGCTATCAACAACTTGTGCTTTGTAACCAGAATTAATATAAATTCGAACGTTGCTGTCCATCAAATTGATCGAAATCTTAGAGGAAATCCAGGTAGCCGTGTTGTACTACTCAGCCTACACTATTTTCAACGAAAATTGTTCTGAAAAACTATAAGCGAACTAAGTTGTGGAGTTTTATCGGTTAACGTACGTGGATATATCCGTTTTTAAGTGCTTGTATAGAACTGGGCTTCTGTTTTCTGTTGAACAGTTGAGGCAAGTGACATTCTTTTTCAAAAGCATTTTTTGATAGACTGTACTTCCGTTTTACGATGCACTATTTTTAACGTGCACTTGAAAGCGTCTGAAACACCAGAAAACAGATCGCTTGTTTAACGGATACGTGCATTTGTTTATTGCAATACTTCTTATAGAAAGACTGTAACACTGTATGCATGCATGTCGAAGAAATCTAATATGAAAGCTAGTCAGGCTGCGGGAGAAAAACGGCCAATAAAGGATTGTAAAACAAAACCACATCAATTATATTGTTTGATCTATTGAAAATTTGGACATTTAGAGTTTGCTTCGCTATTCGTCGTCAATTATATATAAAAAAAATGCAGAGATTTAAAATATAACTGTTCCAGCATTGGCTTGTGTGAAGTCGAATCAATCAAGCACTTGTGTTGCAATAAAGTACCGAAATGGAGAATATATCCTGAAGCGTTGCCGTCTGACTGAGCAGCATAACATCCAACATTGAAGTTTCATATAATGATCAGGGTGTAAACGAACGACTTCGGTTTTCACAATCAAAGTTGCTTAGGTTCAGACAGACGTGGATAGCATAGAATCTACAGCCAATCATTCATAATTAACTTCCTTACTCCACTCTGCAATCCACTCCAAAAACGGTGTGCTCATGCTCATTTTCCCCAGCTAGCGTTTCAAACATGTTTTATAGTAAGCTGACATAAGATACGAACATCCCGCTGAATTTTTTTAAAAACTTCTATGAAATATTTGAACCGCTCAATCGGTTATGCATTTGATAAACATTTTCTCCTGGACTTTTATTCCTGACTGAAAAAAAGTTTAAGTCAGTCGGAATTGTCAGTATTATTGGACTAAACAGCATTTCCACGTGACCGCAGCTTTTGCAAACAAATGAGCTTTCAAACCGGTCTGTTCTGAAAGGAAGTTCAGAACTGTGGTCCCCAATTGTTTGAGAGTTATCAACTGTGAGGTCATTAACAGGACGTTAATCATATCATCGGTTGAACAACTAGACCATAATAACACATCAGATGCATAAGTACTTCTGCAATTTTGCCAAAGTATAAGCGCACATTTAATACTGAAGAGCTTCCACAATAAACAAGCACGGATCCATTGCTGCCAACTGAAATCAGTCAGCTAAGGAGACTTATGTTAAAAAGAAAACTGCAGCGAATTCTGACTAATGCTGACTTTCTCGGAAGAGCATCCTTGAGTACCTATCAACATTATCAGCTTGCTTTGAGGGTTTAATTCTGAAAGATAATTGGTGGCCAGCAATTCAAAAGAAGGATTGATCGATGTTATCAAAACTGCTTTGAGAATGTTCATAAAAATTATATTCGTTTCATCACCCCATCAGTTAACATCATAAGGCTGGAAAGAGTACACAAATAACTCTTTAAAGTGTACAATTGAGAAAGTATCTCCCCACAAAAATAAGGATTTTAGTGTAGCAACGCAACATAACTTCGTGGAAGGGAGTTCTAAACTGTTCCGTACACTAACTCACCATATTAGTAACACATAGTAAAGTTATTCCGTTACATTTGGGCGCATCTGGCCGTGAAGTTGTCTGCGGAAGAAATAGAAAGACATTAAGTAAATCGTGGGATGTAATTCGATGCAAGACATGATGTGTGCTTTCGCAACAAAGATTTGGATTTCTATTGCCATTTAGGAGATTAATATGTGGAGGCTGCGAAATTAGATGTGCACTGAAAGGTACGGTCTGTATGGTTAGCAGTAAACAATTAGGTGTAAAATCTTAGGTAGATTTCAACACGTTCATCTAAATGTCAGTGGCCGCGCTGGAACATTTAGAGTGCGTTGAAATAGGATGTACTTTTTACCGAATGGATGACGATGCATAGTGAATAATCGAAAGGTCATATGTCCAAAAGCCCACGCTTCGTCGATTTTACTTGTGGAATTCCTGACTTCTATGAGTATAATGTGGTCAGCCACAATCTTCTAAAATCAAGACGACCAATTTTTTTATGTAACTTACCACCAAACTGTCGGCCGTGAGGATCTGAAAGAGTTGAAGTTTTCTTAACTAAAAACCACCCAAAATAACTGTCACAAAGTTATAACCTGCAGATAACAAGTATACGACTAAAAAATGTGCATTTTCACACTTGTTTGAACAAAGATGGTGGATGCATGTTACATACTACTAGTTACGTGACTATTAACTTCGTCTTGAAATAGTAAGCTATCTATCAGCGGTGCGTTCACGACGGATAGGGTAGAAGGTTCGGTTTCAAAAAATTAATGCCTTTTGTTATGCTATCCGAGCAGTGTTTTCTATCGCTTCAGCTATCACCGTCACGTGACTTGGGGCAAGTTATTCTGTCTACATACAGCTCTGGTTGTCTTGTTTGGCATTTGATAACATTACAGCAAACGTGATGGATGCCCTGAAAGAGATAGCATTCCGACTAAACGAGGACCATTTCCTTCCCGTTCCAATTTCCATTTTTTTCACGTTCGGTTGTTTATTGTCATTCAAACTAGAGGTCTATAAATGAGTTTAGATTACGAACCAAACGCTACAAGCACAACGTCAGCAGATTGATTTCCATACACATTTTCCTCAGTTTGATAAGATTTCTAACAATCACTCCACTTCAGTAAATTTTACGAACAAGGAAGTGTTTGAAATGAACAAGGCTATTAAATATAAACAGGTGGATTGTAGATACCGATAGCGGTACTTTAGTAGTCTCACGAAAAATGTGATGTAGATTTATGAAAGTTATCAGCGATTTCCTGGCTGAAAATAACTATATTGTTAAAAGAAATCGTCAATATGCTTCATAAGAGTAAGAAACATTACAGAGAATAAAACGTGTTGTTCCTTTTCACTGCCAAAACGAATTTTAGACTGACGTAACAACAAATCTGCAGGAGCAAGGAGAAGGATGTATAAATAGTGCACTAACAAACAACTGACTGTAAAAAACGTTCTAACGGAATGGGGTAAAACAATCTTAAGTTGTCGGATAACACACGATATGCGTCTCAGCAGGAACTGAAATAAAAGGCCGAGTAAACGCAATACGAGCTTGCATCATGTTCCATGGAAGTGGGAGTGAAGTTCAGAGTGCTACCGAGAAAAAAAACAGGTCTTGATTTAATTGTAAAGCCGCACCTGTTACTTTATTTCTTATCGATTTCAAGGGCAATAAATGAAATCAGTGTACCCAATCCACAGATTATTATCCGAAGGTAAATGAAGCTTGTCTAGCTTGTGAACAAATTTATTAATATGCAACATGTTAAACGATATATAAATGTAAGGCTTCAGAGTCAAGTTAGACTTGAATATGATACCAAGGTCACAGCCATCATTAATTACCATGACGATAGTTCAGCGAGATTTGCAACAGTTTAGCCCACCTAAATACTTGGTAGCACGTTGCGCTAGAAATGATATGACCACAGTCAAGTAAACCATTATGACAGTACTTTCGAAAATGAGTCGTATATTCGGGCTTTCTCGTGCTCACGTGAACTGTTAACTCAGGCGGTTTCCGATGGCTTGGATCTGAAACATGAATACCAATCATCCGCTGCTCTTGATATTGCTGCCTGTAGCAGCTTATCTCTGTTCTTGATTGGAAAGAGAATATACGAACAGGCAACATCCGGTGATGACTGACGTCCCTGGGTATAACTAAACTGTAAAAAGGTAAACCAGCATCTACAAATAGTTGTTTAGCCATTAGATCAACAAAAGCTAAAATTTCAAGCTCCCAGTTTTGAAAAGTGACCAAGTCGTGACGCCACCTACTTAGATAATAAATAGGACAACCATTCAAAACACAACTTGTGATTTATTCAGGGCTTCGACGGTCAGTCATTGAACGTTATATCAGAATTGATACTCTAACTTGAAGTTAAGTGAAAAAGTTCTTCCCTCTCAAGACGATCGAATAATTGTGCTAACACGGTGGCCGACTAAATTTCAACCCATATGTGCGCAAACAAAATTTCAGTAGTGTGCTTGAAAATTCTTGTAGGTCTTTGAGAACATCTTCGCAGAATGGTACACTTCGTAACCACATCACATCAAGAATGGCAGTTTGGCAAATAGTGTGGTTTGAACTATTCACCGTCAGAACAAGTTTATTCCAGCCAAAGTTTCTATGGTTAACAATCGAGTAGAACCTGAAAGATGTTTAGGCGCGGTAGTTCACTTCTAATTTTGTCAAACCTTTAGCGAAGGCTGAGCTAATCACAGAGGTCACAAACCTCGAACGCACAATCAGCCCGTAATGGTTTCCGCAATGATCGCGTTACTAGAAATGATCCTGTTTGACTTAAAAAATCACAGTTAGGACGTTTCGCTTTAGCGAGACCCTATGACACAAGTCAAACTGCACTTAACAATAATTCTTATCCAGTAATGCTTGGTTATGGGGAATGCTGCTTGTCTCATTTTTTAGACTTGTTGAGTTTTTGTATCCCACTAACCTACCCACCTTAGCTTACTGAGAGGCAAATAAGGAAGGGTTTGCCTATTAAAATGGCATATATCTGAGTTGTGTACAAGCAAACAGGTAGAATCTGAGTATGAATTGCTGTTATTTCTCACAAACGTCTTGTTTGAGATATCTAGCTCAACCGACACAGTTGTTTAACATTTCACATTCTGACATATTCACGGTTGAAATTTTGACACTGGATGACGTTTGCTTCATTTGTCCGCCAAACTTTTGGATAGGAATTTTCTGAAAGAACCTCAGTTTAGTGTCAAACATATAGTCAGTGCGAATCTCAACACCGGGTTTATCAGGATATGAAGGATTTCACTTGAGGTAGAGACTCACTTTCAAGGTGACATTCAAACTAAATGATTTCTTTGAAACCAATAAAAGGTCTGAAATATCTGGGGTCAGTTATGACGGCTAGTTATCTCCCTATTCAAATATTTTAAAGCAAGCATATGACAGATTTTGGTTTTCGATGGAGGAATTTAAGGCGGTCTCCAAAGTGCACCTCAGGTCGCTTGAATTACCGGTATTTTGATTAACTTGAAAGAAAGCCAAACTATTTCGCAAGGAATATTTGTAGTTGATACCAATCTCAAAATTGTTTTGACATCATGAAACAAGTGAACGGAAAACAAGTGGATTTGTTTTGTTTACGCTCACGTTGATGTAAACAGCAAATGCAAACATGATGCGAAAGTTTATTGAAATTCTTCCGGTGCAATTCAGACGGTACAGCAAACAACATTAGTGGCAAACTGAAGGGCTGCAACGTCGACCGCAAAAGAGCTAAGTCAGCAAGTTTGTCAGGCAATTCCTTATCTAGAGATACTAACTTGCGGCTATGGGGTGATACTGGAAAGCACGACAGTGTGTCAACAATCGCAATCACAGGTGAGTTGTAAATAGCAATTGTACCGTATATTCGGAATTGGTCAGGTGGCAAGTCTATTCATACTTCCAAAGACAACATACCATGCATCTTGCAATAATTATTCCTGGTAAGTTGTTCTAACCTAGTGCTGTTTACTGATTCTTACCTATTGCACTAGAAGTGAGTGCACAATGAAGTTGCAATACGTATCTTTGGTTTGCTATACGGCTATGCTCCGCTATATTTCTTACCACGAAAACATTGATTTTTCTCAAAAACATATTCCAGCAGCAAAAACCAGCACTGTACAGACAGATCCTAGCGATCCTTACAATAATCAGCATTCAGAATCTCAGTAATTTAGGTTGATTTCTTTGTAGGTCTAGAACTTACATTCCTAAAGAAGACTTATGTATATTATAACCTACTTGTTCAGTGTTAATATCAACCTATTGAGCGTGAGGCAAAAAAACGTGAAAGTATGTCCCTTAACTGTGTTATTGTAAGAGTTGCTGAACGAAAACCCAGTTAGGATTGGATACCTGTGTTAGTTGCAACTTCTAGCAAATTAAGCTTGACATGAAAAAATGTAAGAAATAGCTTGACTCTCGTCACTTCCTCATGTAACCGAATACGGAGGGTTCATTGGGTTTGCAATGCTTCAATTAAGTCGGGGTAAGTGAACATTAATACCGGATTGATCCAGTACATCAGATGTATTCTGTTGGTTCTGGTCATCTGTCCTTCCTTGAGGGAAAATTAAATGGTTACAAATTTCTTAATCACCGGAAATAAATCTGCCTTTGGCCCGGTTGCCTACACAGTTTTTCCAACAGTATTCATCCCTATTATGCTGAAGTAAAAAGGTGATTGTATAGAAGACTCTGTTGAAGTTGTTCCTCTTCGGAGCTATGTCAAAAACCGATAGAATCAACGGCTACTCAGAATTTCCAAGTGGATGACCTAAAATACATTGCTCACATAGCGCTTATCAATTATAGATTTTTCGAGCATTACGGTTAATTTATCTTTCCCGAGTATGCTCACAGAAATGTACGGAAGAAGCGAAACTAGCCCCATTGGTTGAGAGCAGATAACGTTGGTGAACAATATATGCACAGTACATATGCACATTATAAGCACTACTCCTTATTCATACCTTAGGACAGCCGTTCGGTTAACGTTGTGTCTGATTTGTTTACTTAAGTAGACGTTGGGCAGTTCACGAATTTACGCTTAACTATAGCAAGGAAAATTTTGGTGAGAACATTCTCAAATGTTTTGCGTTTGAGGTTCTGCATTAGTTCATTGAAGTGAGGTGTTCCAAAGCTATGTTTGCCACCCTGAGGCCAAAGGGTTAAGTTGAAGTGACGAGTCATTTGGTTCGTAAGCCATACAGAGAGTAGGGTGCATAGTTCAAACACACAGAGAATGCAATATTTTATAATGCTGATCCTCAAACCGACATTGCACGACCGGTTTCATCTTTGATTGTACTCATCAGATAGAGACAGTCTGAACCACTGTAAGCCGCACAAGCTGACAACCTGGGGTGGACTGTATCCATCCGAAATAATGGAGTGAAGGTTAGCTATGGTTCAACTACATACAATTTCTTCCATCACAATAGGCGTTGAGGGAATTGCTGGTTGAGCCGACAAGAGTGTGGACTGGTAGAACAAAAGATAACAGATTCGACTCCCTTTCTGAACAATCTCTAGTCTATGACTCTAAACGAAGACGAAGACTGTCGTGTGGCCTCGGTTTGACGGTGCACATCAATACAAGTAACAGGCACTATTTCGAGTTCCGGTGTTCTTGGCCAGTGCGAACTGGCGATCCGAGATGAACAGTGTCCATCTGCATTAACGGCGTGGGAGCGGAAACCAATGCGCAGGAGGGATCATTGTTTGAATGGACGAGATAGGCTCAAAAGTGACTGTGTCAATAACCCATGACTATGTAGTTTGATTTACCTATTGGCAGTTACCGAATGTTGGCATAACCAGATTGACTTAGCATAACGTTTGGGTTATTGGCATGTATCGCAGTGTAAAGATTTACTGGAAAGATCGTATGTAAGTTGGTGCAATCTAAGTGCTGGCACGTTTCGAGCTATTTACCTCAAGTCAATTCAGTATCAACTCCGCTGACATATATGTGTGAATGTGTGAGTTGCAGCACAAACTTTCGACTCAATTTTGATTAAAGTTCGTTGAATTGGATTCAACTTCCGTTTTGCTGCTGTTATTTTGATTTTCCCAAGTTATTCAATTGTATTTTTACCTCAAAAATAACAAGTTAGTCAACGAGGCAAACCAATGATATTTGTTGCATTCCAAAGCTTCACTAAATGACCCTAAATTATTTTCATACAACATGAACCAGGACTCTTGAAGTCACCTAAAGTTCAGAGAAATGGAAACTGTAAGCATCTCCGATTCTACTCAGTGTTGCACAAAACAAATAGGACAACTGGTGTACATGGTCTTAATATATGTATACAAACGTATCATTTGGGAATACTTCTAAATCTGGAATCATCTTCTTTATTCATGTAAATGCTGAACGATCAGTCGGCGGTATATATAATTCAACAAGTAGATTTGAACCAGTCGCCGAAACCCGACGTGTGTGAAATGACACTCCATGTCATTAGGAAATGTTATAATGTGACAGATTGAAATGAAGGTTAACTGACCGCTTAAAACAGTCTTCCACTTGGAAGAATTTTGTTTATTCTCCATGAAAACCGGCACGTATACACGTTTTTCTGTTGTGCAGCAAAATGCGGAGGGTTCATAGTTAGGTAATTACCCGAATGAACGGGAATATCACTCGACAGCCTTGGGAAAAGAGGCAAGGAATTTGATAACAAGCGCAATTATCGCTCGTCTGCCAGACCACAGCCAAAGAGATAACCAAACCAAGTCCAAAAAGGTCGGCTGAAAGTTCCAGTCAGCCAATCGTGTTGCGTCCAGCAGTGTTGTGTCGCAAATATTGAAGCGATTTATTTCGATTGTACATAATAGTAATTATGTCAGTTTTCGCTTGCTATCACCATACTTCTCTAAACCACTAACAGTGCAGCATTACAGCAAGTACAAGTATTAAGAGGTCAATACAAGATCAGTGTAGATAAGAATGGATGATGACTCTTGAAAGTATTTGGTACATTTCAAAAGAAAATAACACTTACATCACGGTATTGTAGACAAAGAGGTTTTCTCTTATTAAGTCAACGTGGGCACACAGTCAGCAAGAAAAGGTCCTGAGGCACGTAATTCCTCGCGAATTTCACATCTACTTTCTACCTAGTACATAATGACCGTAATTCCGAAAAAAGATCAGTTATTTCAGACAATGGACAAGTAATGAGTGTGATCTCGTCTGTCAATAAGATGGCTGATGTGGTAGGTAAGTACGGTGGTGTGGTTGTTGACAGATAAGCAATGAAGGGGGGCGTCAATATTTGTTCTAAAGGAATACTGTTTTACTTCCAGCGACAGCACATCGGATATCATCGTACAGTCCTTAATATTCATCCCGTTGCGAACGGCCGACATAATCTCGAGTGAAATCTACGGGTCATGTAAATGACTCAAAAGTATTAGACAGCGTTCAAGTTGCGAGTTATATCCTCCCGATATTTCATACTAAGGTTGGTTATTGGTATTCTGATTTCAAACATAATCTTTTCTGATTGAGGACTCACTGTTAGTCTACCAACCCGATTCCTCGTATTTCAAGCACAATTCGTTACGCGGAAGCAAGTCGGAGATTGGACAGTTGCCCCTTTGGGATGGGCAGGCATCTTTTCCTTCAGGTTTGGTGCCGGGCAGTTTTCCCTAAATTTTCTAGGAATCCACACTATTCAGAAGTGAAATAGCCTGTGTAAATAAAATAAGTCTTACGTTATCTGAAAAGTATGCTGTTTCTTATTGAGTGAACTATCAGGAGAATTCAGCGCGAGAAAAAAGCTACAATGATTGTTCAAATGAAAGGCAATTAATTAAGTATGCATGGATGGTTTAAACAAATCCAGGTTGCAACCAGGGCGAAAGTATCTCCACATAAATTTTGACAGTGACTTATCGTGCCTACTTTATGCAGTAACTGTGGATCCTTACTACCAAAGATTTCGAATTCAGTATATAAGTTTTTTCTGCGAAATACATGCCCATGTGACTATCACACAGGGCTCAGAAAACACCTAATCTGATTAACACAATCTTTATTCAAGCCCGTTATTGGAGATAAAAATGACCTTTCTCGAGTTTTTATCAATTACTTGAGCACTACGGTATTTTTTAATTCTTTGATGGATTGCTTTTAACTTATCAATCGAATACCAACTTCAGAGAGAGACTTTTTGTTTTAACTAACGCTTTCTTGCGTAAATCGCAAGAATGTTTCTTTCAGCTTTATTTATTCATCACTGCCTTAAAATTAACACGAAAAGACTGTGAAAACTTTACCAAATTTTTGACCTAATTCATTACAGTAACATTTTGCTATTTTTCTCTTCTCAGAAGTTCTAGTGGTAAATATTTTACTTTATCCAGTCGCTCTGTAGATCCTCAACTTTATATCTCATGTTTGGTGTATGCTGTGTACAGTTTATTCAGACTGCGCTCTGTAGATATTTGATGTATCAACGGTGGGTGCCATTATTCGCCTGTACAACATTTAAAACATCAAAATCAACCCAGTACAGTCAACTCTAAGCAGTCTTGATAAATTTATGCGTACCTTAATGTTTAATTGATGTTTCGAGGTACACATGCCTGTATGTGTAGAATACTGACGTTGTTTAGAAGTGATTGCGACAGTGTAATTAAAAATTTGAGAAACGTTTTGATAGACACATTATGGAGCAATAAACATAGTTTCACCTCCAGGTGGATAGTCCATAAACTAAAAATGATTTATAACTCACATCAACAGAAGTGAGTTACTTATACGCCTTGGTAAAAACATTGCCTTGCTATCAGACAGATTCGATTTGATCTTCGTGTCGTTGTTCTTTAGACTAATGGACTCTCCAGTTCAACCTTAGCTAGTCACTTGGTGGCCGGACGGGGAGCAGCGGTCACTTGTAATTCGTAAGTGAAAGTATTCACGAGAACCCAGAAGACTTACAATTCGTTTGATTTTACCGACACAGACATCTCAGAAGTAATCGCTGCAGCAGAGCCTCATGTTGACTGTCATGAAAAAGTAGTTCACGTTTATATATAATTATATGGTGTCAAATGAAAGTATTCGTTTAATCGGTAATCTGTCAAGAGTTTTTCTAATCCGTCCTCTAGGTATTTTGTTTTCCAAATTTCAAACCGGCAAATATAAACACTATCAAACGAAGTGTCTTCTATTCACTGCACGAGAATCTATCGGTCTCTTGGTGTATTGAAAGAGCGTGGGTTAAGTTCGTGATCTTGAATTTCTACTGTCCACGGTTGTTGTGAAGACGAAAATCTATCTGCGTAACTGGTTTCTTAGATGAGCTTTTCCAAAAGTGCTGCATTTAAAAAGAAACTCAGGCGATTGCTATTTGGTGATCACGACCTTGAGTAAATTTGCTCGATCAATTGTTAGTCCCGCTGCACCTTGTTTGCTCAGTCGACTACCTGTGATCTAGAAGTTTAGATGCAGTTCAAATGTCTATAGTCGGTGTTGAAACGTATGTTTTGCCGTGGGCAGTCTACACCTATTGGGCTTTTGCTCGTGTGTGAACTTGCAACCGTTTCAAAATGAAGCTCAGTGCATGGCTGTTTAGTTTTCTTTAAGACACATTAGTGACCTGCGGAGTTGACGGACAAACGTTTTGTTTGTAAAACGTTTGAGATTAGAACTGACGTCTTGTTCACATTTTGGTTTCGAAGCTGCCGGCGGTTATATACTTAAACATCTATGCTGTGGACTGGATATGCTCAGTTTGCAACCCCAAGTCTACCTAGGTTTGTACTAGAAAATCTGCACAGCTTCAGTCTTTGAAAAAAGAAACTGACTAAAAGTGGAGAATGCTGGTTTTTATGTAAACTGAACAGCAAACACAACCGATCACAGCAGTTGCATTCGCATAGACTTTTCGGTCACCGCCTTCGGAGAAGAGGCAATAGACTCCAGTTTCGCCCTCAATAAAACTCCTCAGTAGTGCATATCTCTGCCACTACCGGAACTAGAACTCCGGCCGGCCTTTCATTAGGCAACCTTGTTGACCAATGAGCCACTGACGTCATATTAGGCACGATTGAATCATCATATATGAACACCCAGCCACACTCCCATGTGAGTGGTGATTGGTTTGCCCCAGCGCCTCGAGAAAAGACATTAATTGTCCTGTTAACTTTAATTGTTGACTCCTCGACCATGACGTCTCTGTAAGTAAAAAACCACAGAGATCATTAACTTGTTTAACGATATTTGGATTACTGGCTAGCTCTTACAAAAGCAAAAACCGAGTCCAACGCTCCTTTCCGGAAGGTTCTAAACGCAAGGTCTGTGGGAATGCGGGAGCTGCGATCATTTATGGGTGAGTTTTACTCTCTATGAGAATGGAAGATTCAAACCATTAAGTGGGCTGTGTGAATTTGAGTTAGTTAGTGAGCTTTGCAAAATGGTATGCTTATTAAACTAGTAAAACTACACATAACCAACTACAATAGCGCACTGTACACAAACATAACCTGTTTCTTCAGCAGCAAGACATAGTTAGCCAGATGCCTAGTATACATTCACCTAACTACAGCATAGTTATGTCAAGTATTTTTGACTGGATATTTTTCACCCACTTCAGTAAACATCGTTTGGGAACACGGAGACGGCCGATACTCAAGAAAGAAAATTTTCCAGACAAGCGTTTGGTTGAAAATCAACTCTCCACCGAATGCTCAGTGAAAAAATGGCTGGAAAACTTTCCTTCGATCAAAGCTTCACTTTGCTTCTCGTCAGATTCACTGACACAACTTGACGAACTGCAAATTATACATCCTTCTAGCAATGTCAACCATAAAAGTTCGTGAAATGCAATCAAACTATAATTCTATAAATTTATCCACAGACGATCAGATTTTACTCTAATCTGACAAGGGAAACACTGGCATGAAGTGGACGTGTGCGCTCTGGCGAAACTTTTACTCAGTCGTTCATTGGTATAGCATTTGTCGTGATAAATTTTGTTTCAACTGCCACACATACAGTGAAATGTTGTATGCAGTAAATACACAAAACAACTATCTGGATTCTGTAAGACAGTTATCGTTAATCCGATATTTTGGCTAGGCTGTATAACAAATTATCGAACTATAGTTGAAAAAGCGACAAAAAACTTAGTGCCTTTGCCAATGTAAAAGGTAATATTAATAACAGTACAAACGCGATATCACGTGATGTCGAATATGGCATGATTACGTGGGCCGGTGTTTCTTCCTACTCAGTGATTTGTATAATGTTCAAACTATTTCTTTCAAGAAAAAATGTATGACGTAGAAGACCTATCAGGCCCATTTTTACTTGTGACAATTTCAAGCTAGTTGCTCAATATAGCAACGTCTTGTTCGCTCCATTATTTCACTTAATAACTGAAACTACTCCGCAGCATACAAATTGAGTTCCTGCCGTTTAGGATAAACATGCGTATATGTGTGCAAATTGGTGGTGTGTATTACACTTACTCGGTTGTACCTATTCCAACGTGATTTTTGTACGTTTGTTTTGTGAGCCACGAGAGGTTGCAAAGAGAATATTTTAAGCGCAGCAAGATTTCTGCGTCCCTGTAAACACAGAACTTAGCGCAGTTGTATCTGAACCTTCGGAACGACGTTTATCTGTGGATATTACATCAATTTCAAAGTGGGTAATGTTGAACAGAGCAGACAATTGTGATGATGTAAACCGTGTTTAGATTCAGATCACACGTGTGTACTTTGCATCTATGTGCTTTATGGTTATCATGGGTCAGTTTTTGTCAAAAAGGTCAAATGTTTGCGTGAGTTTATTTATTAAGCTTTATAAAATGCCGACGAATAACTTAATTTTACGTAAAATACGTGAGCTACAGAAGTATTTTGTCACAACTTTCCACCTAATATCCACATTTTTGTACCCGTTTTACACAGCTTTCATATGAATTCGAATTGCGCATTTTGAAAGGAGTAAAATATGAAGCTTACAACAACAAGCAACCATTCGATTCTGTATGTAGACACAGGCACCGATCACGTGCGGTCGCACACCTGCCTCTTACTTTAATCCCCAAAGGCCTAGGTGATTGGTCCAAAATGAGTGCGTGCATCAATCGCTGCATGTATGCGTGATGTGCTTGCGTATGTTGGGGTGAATGGTTGCGTACGTTTAGGGAAGTTGAATGAAACTTCCCGAAATTTTATCCTTCAGCTGTTGCACTCACACAACTTTTGTGTGCCCTTCAAATCCTGTGCTACTAGCTGAAATAATTTGCTCATTTAAAGAGGAAGTTGAAGTGACTGCTCAACAGTGGAACGGTATTTTATTACTGGTGATTTTCTTCAGTGTGACGGAAGAAAACTCATTTATTTTGGTTTATTTTATAAACTGCTTGGAGTAACCACTCATCAGATCAACAGAGGAAGTAATATTTTTAATAACATGAAAAATTATGACGAACAAATTCCGGTTGACCCACGTGAAGGTCTACCCGGGTCGAGTGCGTCAAAATCTATCATACATAAGGACCAGATTGAAGGACTTCACAAGAGAAGATCATCCGAGAAAAAGCAGACAAACGAGCGAAAAAATGAACAAGTTTGTTCCTCAACTGACTCTGGACGAAGCAGCATAAGCGGAAGTCATACCAGTCACGGAGATGACGCTCAAGAGAAAACAGAAGTCTTTACAAGCACGGAAATAATCTCCAAGGCAGATAATATCACGGAAGGTATAAGGAAAACTTTGATAGAAGACATTGACATATACGCTGACGTCACTTTGATACCCAAACCGGTAGAAACAGTCGGATTTACTCAGAAAATAGGAAAACATTGTACGAAAAAGATTTCTAAATGCAAGTTGAACAAACCAGTCAGAAACAAAAAAATTTCAGTCAATTTGCTCACGCCAAAAGTGAGTTTTGAGTGTTTACTTAGTGCACAACGAAATAAAAGACGTAACGCTTAACTGCAACTCAGCTAATGGCATGTCACAATGATGAGCTCTTTTCAATTCGGGAAAGTACTGTGAAGTGGATATATGTTAGTTTGAACCAAAAAATATCAGACGAGTTCGACTTAAGCACTTAACAGGCTAAATCGAGTATGATAACCATTTACACATCATAGTCATTTCGAAAAGTTGTGATCTATTGACAGGCTTGAATAATTATTTTCCAGTAGACGCACGCACAATGATGACAGATTTGTAAAAGATGTAGCTTCAAAGGGTGTCGAATTTTGAAAGCATCACATAAATTCAGAAGTTTCACGCAAATAATTTCAGTCTATATGGAAGTTTATTTACCAATGAAGAAAGAAATTTCTTCGATGCATGTAGTGTTATAAGATAGCTAGATTTGTTTCACAGCGCTTTCACATCAAATTTGATGAGTTCTCTTTGAATATCTTAATTGGTGACCACGCCACTGATCCTACGTTTGACAATTACCAGTTGTTTATACAATGGCTCTGACAGCTTTGTCACAATGTAGGTTGCATACGGCAGGTGACACAAAAATGTAATAATGACCTCCGGTTTTTCGGGAAAGCCGTAATCAGCATACTTAGTTCGTGAAGCGTTAATTAAGATCATGATAAACTAGCCCACAGCGTTTTTCACCGGTTTAAACTCACAACCAAGTCATCATCTGTATTACGGCTTCTAATGCTGTAAGCACTGTGTTATGTGACCTTACACTTAATTGATTATGAATCGTTACCATTTTACTTTTTGTTACTTAGGTGTTGTTTAGGAAAAATATTGATTCATCTATATTGCTCGGTTTGAATTGATATACACACGGTCACCTGCAAGACCTGAATGACTTTAATGATATATGAAAGGCGAACCGTCAGGTTGTTATATCATGCAAACATATTGATAAAAATTTTAAAACTCTGAATTATTTTTCGCCATTTTAACCAAATCAAGCATATTGTTCACACCTAATCCATTGTTGTTCAGAGGATGTGAATTATGCATTTCCTCAACTATTGAAGGTTGACTCAATTTCTCACAATGATATATCTTTTTTCTCCAAAGCCAGTTAGCAAAGTTCTAATGAGCAGCGATGACGGTGACTTTGTTATTTGTTTTCTCTGAAAATAAAAACGATGTGATTATCATTCGAATGAATAATGTCATTCTGTGATTGTCTCAAGAACACACGTCATGTATGTCCTCTTATTTCTAATGAGGAATTTCATAGTTAGAACATCGTTTTGAGTCGAAATCAGAAATACAAATGAGCACTGGGGATCTCTTCTTGAATATTGCTACGCACTATGAGATTTCGATTGGATATCACCCACAATTGGTTGGGTACCTTCACACTACCGTGCATTTTCAGCGGGTTGATGTGGTCTGGCTTTTTCTGTATCTGAGCAGAAAAGACTGAGTCAATCAAGCGCGGCAACAAGTCGATAACTTGTGGATACTGAATCACCTGACAGCTCAATGCATATCACTTGCAGTCGAACAAGCAAAGGGTACAACGACACAAGACAGAGAATAGCAGTACCACAATTCTGTCTGTTTTTTGTATTACTGTATATAAAATTCGACTAACGCCAGAATTTTCGTTCAAAATCAGTAGAGTTCTAATAATGTTCTAATTACAGTTTGTGATGTACAGGTACCTTTCTGTTGATATAATTTAACGGACTATAGCCCACTTTAAAACTGGTGTTATGGTCACTATTTGTAAAACTGAAGCTTAGAATGTAAACTTAGAATGTGAACTTCTTCCTGGAACGTGAACTGGCAGACCCTGTCGAGTTTAACTTATTTAGACAAAGTTACAGGCACCTTATAATCAATAATTTCGAACCTGTGGTTAATCACCCTTGCTCACTGATCAATTCATCTTCCTCGGTTGCCAACTTCTCCGATTGAGGGAAATTGAAAATTTCGACTACAACGGTTGACCAGGGGAAAAGTTTAAGACTTTCTTTTAGATGGGTACACCAGAATTTAAGTATGACTGCTTCACCTGCATATAAAGACTCACGCAAAGTGCATTCATCGCCATCTGATTCACGCTAGGGCAGAACAAGCTTTTGCTTAGCGAAATCAAAGTGACCCACATGTGTATTGTTCTTCAGTTGAAGCGAATTTTATAGACACCATTCCCAGTGTTTGCATTCCACTATCACTCACAGTCTCGGCGAACCGTGGCAGAGGAGAGATTAATGTGTGTCACTCCAATGGTGTAAAACAGACACTTTTGCGAGATGCAGAAGCTACTGCGTTAAATGCTACCTATGAGAAAGCGGATTCCCAGGAATCATATTGTAAAACCTGTTCAGCTTCGAACTGAGTCCGAGTCCCGATCAAAGAAACAACATCATCATCTCCTTTGATCAGACCCATCACATTAGCACACTAGTCTTATGGTGACTTGCCAAAGGTCATAAGTTTTTTATATGTGATTCCGAGTGGTTGAAATTTTACACACCCCGAAGCAACGTGATCCTGGGTATATCCACAACACTTTTGGCCCCTTGGCTACTTCAATACAATATTCCACCAGATGATCTTCTGAAGTCCCTTGCAATATCCCCCAAGTATATAGACTTCCACGCTTGAGCATGTAGGAGACACTGAATTTATATCTGAAAACAATGGACAATTATAGATGTCGATTTGATTGGCCAGTTACTTTAGCTCAGATACAGAAGAAGCCAGACCAAATCAACCCGCTGAAAATGCACGGTAGTTTGAGAGTACCCAACCAATTGTGGGTGATATCCAATCGAAATCTCATAGTGCGTAGCAATATTCAAGAAGAGATCCCCAGTGCTCATTTGTATTTCTGATTTCGACTCAAAACGATGTTCTAACTATGAAATTCTTCATTAGAAATAAGAGGACATACATGGCGTGTGCTCTTGAGACGATCACAGATTTTGAGCGATACTTGCAAGCAAATCCAAGAGTGTTTTTACAGTATATTGCCCATATGTATATATGACCAAGAGTACTATGGCCAACACAGAGGTTTTATAGCAACGTTGCTGGATATCATACCCAGTGCGTGACAATCGCGCTTATTGCTGACCTGTCCAAAAGAAGTTATACACCTGTAAAGGGCTGATTTTTGGCATAAACTGGTTGCATATACTCTGCTGCTGATAATTATACAACCACCTTCAACTAGAGTTCTTATAGGTGTAAGAAATTTGGAAAACCCCGACTTTTATAATAATAATATTGCGTTAATCGAATGTAATAAAAACCTCCTTCGGGTCGGGAATGCCCACCAGCCTGTAAATAAACCGCTGCTAGGCAAAACGTGCTGGAACAGTGTATATGTGATTATTTTGTGCACATGATGGTTCTTGGCTTACGGGTTTGTGTGTATTAATCCGCCATGGGTTGCACTCATTCATTACTGGAAGGGTAAGTTAAACAAACAGTTCGCCAGATTTCCTATCGTCGCATGATAGCAACATTTACATAATAATATTGTTGTCAGCAACCGCAGTTCGACGGTACTTATAATTAACCATTCTCCACTCACTGAAACATAAACTTCGCATTTGTCTACGGAGGTCTAAGTAGTCTACCTTGAAGCTAAAAACACAAATTTAAAACGCTATTGCATCCCCTGTTATTCAGTTTTGTTGATTGAGGTCAGAAATGATTGTGATAGTTTTCTGACAAAAGATTCCTTTTTGGACAATAATCAGTAGAAAACTCTAGGTTCCATTGCATGTTCCTTCTGGTCGGCTGGTCTAAACGACGTATAGGGATTCATCTTATTCCCATTGCTAATTTGTTACCCAACCAAATCAGTACAACTCAGTGAAACAACGTTGCTACATTGGATGCCGATATTAAGAAAAATATACAAATATCGTGAAGTCAATGTGGGTCACTGTATCCATCAGTTACGACGCGGCAACCAGGAAAAGGCGATATATCTTGCTGATTTTTAAAAATAATCATATTACTGATTGCGAAACAAAATCGACCAGGGTGTTATAATGTTTTGATCAGCAGCGAGCCAGGGGAGCTATTGACTAATGTGGTGTTACACATAAGACAATAGTTTGCACTGATTCATCTCATAGACTAAACATCAGGTTGATTAACCTTTCTTAGCCATTCCTAATTCTATCTAACACTGATTCTCTGTTTGGACTAATGTCATCCGGCATGCTCCACAGAAATTTTTCCATAAATGCGACAAGAAAGGACCTTAGTAACATGCTGTACTGTAATCCGCAAAACGTTTGCCTAGTACAGCCGATCCGTAGTAGGTGTTCACCATTTTTTATTTGTGGTAAATTGAATGTTTTTGCGGTGAACACTAATGGACGTCTTATCTATTCTAAAATATGGATTTCTTCTCCACTTGACCTTCACCTTCATCAGCTACCGGAGAGAACTTTATAAACGATGTACTTTTAAAACTAGGGAAAGTTTTGTGCAATAAAGTATTTTTCACCCAGAGATAATGTAAGTTTGAAGAATATTATAGGTTTTTACTTAATTTGTCCAGCTGAGTTAGCCAATGTTTTTTGATTGGTAACTAGCGCAACTGCAATAAACAATTTGTATAACGAAATATGATCGAGGAATACGTCATAACAGTGGCCTTGTGGTACTTCGACTACTGGAAATCTACTGCTAAGCAAAAAATTGACCCAATTTTTGGTTCAAGATAAATAGTACTAGAAAACACTGACTGAAGAAACGACACAGCATAGCAGACTGATTTTAGTTGAGCAAGTTATGTTTCTGCTAGTTGACTATCTGACTGTTCTTTCTATTTACCTTATCAGATCAAACCTAAGCTTAGAGTAAAATGGTGCCTACCCGAGACCCGAGTACCGCCCACACCAAATAGTCAAGCACAAAATGGCATGCAGTGCCGGCCTCTCTAACTTTAACCAAACGGTCCGAGACAAACAGAGCACTGTTGAAAATACTCTATCATTTTCAGCCACAATGAACAGCCAAAAGCTGGGAAACACATCGATATGAAAGACCATAGAATAAAACAAAATACTCAGAGTAAACTGCTCAGGAAGTAGTGCGTTGTGTGATTATTATGTACGTTTACTTGCGGTCAGTTGTTGTGTGCAAAATGATGAAGAAAACCAAAGATCGCTTGAATGATTAACAAATTGAGCATTTGACGTGATTTGAAGAAAAATGACCCTTGGGTAACCTATCGAAAGTAGCATTCTGTTCTAAAGTATAGTGCACAGCCAGTTCTCAATGAGAGATTTTTACATTCTATTAAAATTACGTAAGAGAATAGTGAGGTAGCCTGGAAATTTCTGTTGACAGGGTGGAAAACTTAACAAAATAACAAGGGAACAATGAATCAAGCAACAGAAATTTCAATGAATTATGAAAGATACTGAAAAGCAACTAAATACCAGACCAAATTGGTGAAAACTTGGACTTGCCAGGATATCGATTGATGCAAGGTAAACAATTTAGTGTGCAACCATTAAAATTTGATGTGGATTCTCTTGGGTTCCGTTTGGAAAAGGTGTGAATAGAGGGTTGACAATCACGTGTTATGTTCAAGTGAAAGGGAAAACTGACAATCATCCATTTTAAAAGGTTCACTCATGAGCTATTCGCGGCTAAATGACACGCTCGTTGAATATGATTACAATAAAATGCAGCAAGTGTGATTAAGAAAGCCCTTAAAGAACTCGAAACATAAAATGAGCACGTTTTCGGAACCAACCGTACAGAGGAAATCAAAGCAGCATGCTTGACAGTTCAGCAGTGTTGTCAAACAACATTGTTTTTGGTTCAGTTTACTAATTTGACAGTTTTTCGGAGGAAGAACAGAAGTTGTATAGGCACGCTGAGAAACCATCAAATATATGCTTTTCAAGGGATAGTGGATGATAACTACTTCGAAGCAGTTCAGTTATTTCCGTGCCATCGTATGCATGACATTAATCTTAAAGTTAATTAAAAATATGATGGTTGCTGAGGTTACCGCAGTCGAAAAACAGTAGTAAAATTATTTTCTCAGTGGTGCACTTCTCAAATCACTAAAGTTTGTTTCATCAACCGTCGATAATCCAAGATTTCATGGGAATAACACCACTACAATAACGCCAACACAAAGTGAATTTTATATTTTCAGCAAGACAATTGAAAAATTCATAGAAATCTAACTCGAACCCAGGAAGCTACACAGATTTTTAAGCAAAACATGAGACGTCAGGGCTAAATATTAATAAAAGTTGGTCAACGAAGCATTTTCTCCATATCATTATTGTGAACACATAAGGTATGTTGGTCAGCTATCTGTATATATTGCAGCGGTCTGTAAACACCGAGTGTACTAGCAAAGGAGATGGTTGATAAGTTTTTGCAGTTGATTAACCGAATAAAAAGTGAGTGTAATATTTAGTTGATAAAATCGATGACAGCTCAATTAGTCAACTATCTGTATGTGCCAATAGGGATACGAGCAGTTAACTGACATGTTTGTTAAACTGTCGCGAGGGAAAGTAGTCTTAGATGAGTTGGAGCCGCTCTACTCCTCAGGTGAGTAAGATGTCAACAGAAAGCCGGTTAAAGTTCGTTTGCAATGAAAATTCCATTCCGAAAACAAACGAAAAACGGGCATCAGCTCCAGGATGTCGCATTACTGGCAAATATGTCTGGCGTTAATATTCATGTACTCTACTCAGAACGGTTCTTAATCCTCGTGATGTGTCACGAATATAATATATTGCAATGAAGTAAAAATATAATGGCAGATCTTGAACGGTTTTCAAGAAGAATTGTTCCGTGGATAATTTTCTTTGCGTTACTGAAATTAACGTATCTGGCAATAGCCACCGCCACACATTGTGCACATACACCGGACTTGACAATGGATTTGGATCATCGTCAGCATAACTTAAAAAACGAACCGGATGCCTTCAGTGAAAAAAATTTTCATAATTACAATTCTAACCGCTTCTCACTCTGGAGTACAATATTTTACCCTGGACAAGTTTAAGTTAGAAAGTATAAGCCTCAGTTAAATGTATCGCCACGCTTCGGTTGGGTATTTTGAAACTTTTCAGAAATGTATTTCTCAAGCCAGCTTAAATTTGACTCAGATATTTTGCATAGATTGCTCGAAGGCAATTGTCTGCTAGTTACCACACATACAAAAATATTTGTCTGAGGAACACTTCATCTGAAAAGTAATTGGTTATCGTCTTTACTTCCATAATGGTGTGCTCGTCATTTTTCTTCCCATTGTTGAGTTATACAATCTGATATTTCAATATATTAATTTGTAACTTTCAATTGCAAACGGTACTATAGGACTGCCTGTTAGCTGAAGGAATTCACATCAGTAACTATTGATTATAATGTAAAGTATCGGCATCAAACTTTCATCATTTCTTTTCAGCACGAAAGACATACAATTTCAGCTGGCACTAATGGAAGTTCAACTGGTGTGCAAAAAATTGCGTTAGATCGCAATACAAGTAACGGGTCAAGCTGCAGCAGAATCGTACCGTCTGAAACTCTGTCTACCGTGAAAGCGTTCGACGAGTCAAAAGGCTCTTCGCGTGACAGCTCATCCGCATGGCCTTTCAATGCAAATCAAATAACTCTGAATTCTGCTTTTAAAGACGAAAGATATACTGAACCTCAAGCGACGAATTCTGATCCAAAAGAAGACACGAATACGCCTGTGGAAGCTAATGGACAGAAATTGTACGAGACTACAGGTGTAGATCGGTTAAAAAGGAAATTTGGAAAAATCATGTTTTCTTCAGTAGAAGATATGAATTCGTTTGCTGCTTCAAATAAACCGAATATACAGGTTCGCAGGTACGGTTGTTAGTCAGTTTCGTTTAGTAGAATAAAAACGAGACATTTTGCAATCCGTTTTTGATGGTAATTCACTCATCTTTTCGATCAAACTAACGTTTGACAATATTCTGCATGAAAGATCATATTTCATTTTTAAACACAAGATAAATTGAAGTTTCAGATGTATTTTTCACGTTGTTTTGTTTTTAGACGGACTCATCCAAAGCTTGCTGAAAAGCCATATTCAATCAGTAAATTGCATAGTTCACATAAGTATTCCACTTGTTTTCAGGTGATATATCTACTTCGTACACTTATTTAAGGCTCACTGGCAAAAACTTTAGAGTGCAGGACTAAAACGCGGATTGCATCCAAAAATGCCTATTCCGGGAGAAAATCCACTCAGCCACTTCCTAGCTCTTGTGCTCTTTCCTGAATATAAACAAATCATATTGGTTTTCGAACATTGCAATTTTGATCGAACCGTACGGTAGTTTTGGGCAGGTAACAAAAACTAACCTTGGGTGTACGTTACATATCAAAGGGTTGTTACTTTAATGTCTCTGCGTCTGTTGTAAGGAGGTTGTATTACCAAATTACGTTGACTGCATACAGTTCATGTGGATATACCAACCACAGAGTAATCCAATATTTTAAAAATTTATGTTGAATTCTTTGCTGTATTTACAGTTGCAATTGATACTTGTCCGAATGCCCCTTTTTAATATCGTTTCCCCCTTATACTTAATTCTGCGTACATATCGTTTGCAACTATTTGTCAGAGAAGCTCTTTTAATTGGGAATTCCCTTTTTTGAAATCTGACTGTCATTTCAAAAAGACATTTTATCCGTAAAAAAAAACTTGTTTTCTCAACGATTCTCGCCGGCTGCTCTTTACTAGGAGATTCTGACGGTAACGCGTGCAACATCTGCGTCCCGCCCAGCTGACCTTCATGTTGGCAGTTGCAAATTCGTTCCATCCAAAATAACAGATCGGAACTAGCAACGGTAAATAGAACAGTCTGGTGGTTATGGATGGCAAAGAAACATACGTTAGTAAATCATAGTTATAGGAAAAACCTTGCTTCTTTGTTTCAGAAATCCATATTCAGAAGTGATCGCCTATGTGACCAGAATAACCGGTTCATTATGTCGATACTTCATGAAAATATCTGGTTGCCAGCGTTCATTGTCACGATATTAGTTGAGAGGAAACGGTCAACTGCCTAACTTATTTTACGGAATTGGTAGTTTTCAAACGGGCACGCATTTGTACGGCAAACCGTGTTGCGTGAAGGCCATTTTTCAAGTTCGAAGCGCGATGACATTAGATAGTCGCCGATTTCATATATCCGATCATGATCAGTGAATTATCTGGCATCATCTTGAAATGTCTGAATACTTGCCCTGTTGGTCAACTGAATAATGTACACGCGATGTTTTAAGTCTTTTGTGAATTATAGTCCTGAAAGCAACCAAAAGTTCACCTATGTTGCGGTGAACTAGCAATATTTTGTTGGATTCTGGTGCGAATGCTATGTGATATTCATTTTTTAATTCAGAACGCCATTTTCGTTGCCTGCTACCGAGATTTTTATTCCGAAAGCGTTTAAAACTAAGATCTGAGAAAGTTAATCATCTACACACATACTTTTGTACCTGTGTAAGAATGTCCACAGAATAAAAAATACGACTTGATCATAATGCAAGTCTTGAATCACTCCTTCAGGAGAAAGCCGGGATTAGATGAGTTGAACATCACGTCTGATCTCAATTTTCGTATTCAGATAGACTTTTCAGCCAGCTTCTTCCGAAAAGAAGCATTGAACCTGGGTTTCAATCCCGTCAGTGTTCGTCAGTAATGCAAATCCTTGCAACGGCCGGGATTTGAACTCCGGCCATGCTCTTATGAGGCAACCCTGTTGAGAAACACGTCACTGACCTCATATTGGACACGACTAAATCATCACCTATGAACACCGAGTGATGATTGGTTTGACCGATCGCTTCGAGAGAAGACATAGTAGCTCTTCTGTTAAATCCGGTATATAACCCCGGGATTATGACTTCCAAGAAAAGCGGAAACCTCCGCTGCCAGTAAACCTGCTGGGCGATATACTAATTACTGTTTACCTTCAACTGTTGTGTTTGTACAAGAAATGTACACATATTTTGCACGTATTGCAGAACATCACGTGTGTTTCAGGTTGAACTACATTTTTATGATTACGAGTACGGAGTAATTTTTCGGCAAATAATTCAACGATTTATGAGACTGATTTTCCATTGATTTCTCTCTGAGGGTATGTTTCAAAAAAGTCGTTTGGCCTTTTGGATCGAGACACCCTTTCAAAAATGTAGACTATTTGTTAACAGTATTTTGGCACTCATTTCACATCCAGCTCCAGATCAGAGCATCAATCTCCTCATTCGGAACAGTTGGCCAGTATAAACAAGACAAATCATTCTCGGAGGACGTATGACGAAGAATCCAGTCCAGAGGTTTTTCTATTGAATAATAAGGATCTGCTATCAGCCCCTCTCACTGTTCTCGAGACCAAAGATCCTTCGAATGGAAATATAAAAAGTAAACCTACCTTTACAATTAACGAAATGAAAGTACACGAGTCACCTGAACTGGCAAAAATGAAAACAGTGAGTTTGGATGTCCGTCTGTCGACTGACAAGACCACGTCTTATTCAACTTCTTCCAGCCCTGTTCATTCAACAAGAGATATTCACAGAACCAACAATTCAACCGTACTCATCGACCAAATGCCTGGTTCGCCGATTCCCACAAAATGTTCTTCGAACATGAAATCCTTACTTTCGAGAAAGCCCGCGAGGAATTCGTCAGTTCGATCGCTTTTCAGTCAAGAATTCTCAAACACAGCTAATCACAGTAAACGAAGTTGGATTGAACGTATCAAAAGACCGCTGTCAAACACAGCGCTGTTGCCAAACCCATTAATGCAAAATGCAAATTTCCTGTGCCTTCAACCGATGGACGGTAACAGCATCGTGCTGAATCCACAACTTTGTTGGTGGTTGCCCGGCGGTCAGTTAGCAAACGTTCGACAGCAACATCAGCAACAACAAACCTTTATACCCCAGTACGCCCAGTCAGAAAATAATGTTATTGAGCTGCAGGCAACAATGCAATCAACAACAAAACAAGTTGGGATGAATGATCGATTACAAACTGACAACTTCAGCCGTAATGACAGGACAGACTACTGCATATCCACGGTACCTGTGAACGTAAGCACCAACGTGGGTGAGTAGATCGGTTGTAGTGTCTGTTTCATAACACTATTATGATGTCCCGTTTCTATCATTAATTTACCCATCCTCATTTCTTCACGTCTTATTCTGCACCAGTATCGACTAATTAGTATCCCAAAAGACAGTATTCGTATGATCTTATTAATCCTGTTCATAAGCGGCACTACCTTACAAATATACGAATGGCTGCATACTAGGTAAATCGATCTCCAACTTTTGGACTGGAGTGGAATCTAGTTGAACTGCATGCTCTGAGGCATTCTTCATTTGGTTAGTCAATTTCCAAAGGAAAAACACCAGATTTTCACAAAAAGCTGCTATTGCACAGTCAGGATGCAATCAATTCAAACTAAGCCATTGACGATGTGGCTTGGACAACCTGCCAATGTGAGCTCTGTCTGGTTGAAGTGGGTTTTCATTGCAAAACAAGTTGACATCCAAACGAATCCAAGAGTATAATTGAGCTCGTTATGACCACATAACACAGGCTGACGTGATCTACCTGCAGTTGCTTTAGTCATTGTTATGCTCTGGTTTTGCACAGACTTTAAATGCTGCCTGAACTGTCCGTAGTTTGGAGCAAACTAAAGGTCAGTTAATAAAAGAATCAGATGGTAGTTTTTTTACTAAATTTTGAAGGTCGGGTAGCAATGACTGGTTCTATTTTCATAGCAGACTGATAGCAAACTGAAACAACAACGATATCGGTAAGCACAACCAAATCGAGTGTTTAGAAAGTGTGCCGATTGTGGGAGAGGCTCGATAATTTTGTAGGGCTACGCCTGATGGGGATTTGCCCACCCAACAGCCTAAGCAAAATCCTACTGTTTTGTCCACATTGAATACAGCGGAGCTTGTGAAGTGTTTGACCATTTTAAACTGTTTCAAAAACAGTCATACGTAACATATGTGCACAAGTTCTTCCAAAGTTACCGACTCTTAACACAGATCTAAGCTATATACATTAACTGAAAGATTGGACATGAATTATTTAATTTCAGACATTTGGTCTGTCAAGCATTCAACCAATAGGAACCTCTGGCTGTCAGTCATACAGTCGGTTAGTGAGTGGGCCTCATGGAGAGTTTATCATTTTTTCTGCAAATAATACACTGAATGAACTCAGATAGGTCAAGTCTCGCGAAATTAACAGATGCAGGAATTTGGAAAGGATTTCAACACTGGCCTCCTTTACTCACGTAGTCAAACCAGATGGAAGACGTACATAGGAAAATAGCGAAACTGATTCACTCTCGAATTCTCAGCTGTCTAATTGGATATTCTGCTGGGTACTACAGGTTCGCTTCTCCCTAGTGGTTATGTACAACCGATCAGTCAGACTCCCAAATAATATGTTGGCTTCATCGTAGTTATGACAAAATCAACCTCATGAGAACGGGTCGGCAATTGTTTCAACATCTGGCGTAATACTTTCTTAGTTGATTGTCAAAGGTGACGTCAGAAAGAGATTCGCTGACACCAGTATGACAGAAGACTCCGAATTTTTCAGACGTCAGCTATATTTTATCAGCCGTCACCTTGTTGACCCGGTGAAACAATCAATACAATCCAATACACCGTTAGGTAATCGTAACCTGAAAGTGCTAGTGATTAGTGGATCAATGCTGAATAGACAACATCGACCATTTTCATCACACGTGAAAAGTGCCGATCTAATCAATCTTACCTCAGAACCGATTGGACTGTTAGTGTGTGAACAATCAAAACTATTTGGTTGGTTCGTTTGCTTGTTTTTGCCATAGGACGATTGCGTGACGTTTGTCGGTTTTGGGTTAGCCACTGCAGAGATTTGATCGAAATGTTAACATTTTGCGACATCTCTGTTTTAACGGAATGTCGGACAGCCAGTCAGGTAAACATAAGTCACAAAATAAC
The DNA here is from genome assembly GCA_008508345.1 of Paragonimus westermani. NCBI lineage: Eukaryota > Metazoa > Platyhelminthes > Trematoda > Plagiorchiida > Troglotrematidae > Paragonimus > Paragonimus westermani. Next base: position 90,160 of record QNGE01001224.1, on the reverse strand, counting down.
AACAATAATAGTCATGGAAATTCGACTGAAAGGCCATAGCCTGTCTGGCTAAAAGGTGACTATTGATTCAGTTTCGTTTTTGACTCAAAAATAAGAAGGCTGTGTTCGAGGCTAAGTGTGAAGCGTAAGTGTGTGTGCGTGTACACAAATCCCTCTACCACGATCTGTTGGCAGCTATGGAAGTAATTTGGTTTAACATGAAAACAAATTCATTCCTTTTGTATATAAATTTTTGCAGAAAATTTGCGCACACTTTATAGTACAGAACAGACATAAAATCAGCAATTTGTCCGAGGGAGATGGAACTACGACAGAAATCTAGTGGACTGTGCTAATTCTTCACCAATAAACCATGGAAGATAGATGGTCAACAGTCCACTAAGTGGGTGCGCATAGGAACAATGAGAACTCCACTGATTACTTGGTATGCATTAAAAACTGAATGATTTGAAGTGAAAAATGTGGTCTTTACCGGAAACACCCTTAACGTGAAGTGACTATGTTTACTAGTTACTTAATCTAATCCCTAGATGTGTAAAAGACAGAAATCGACATTACGAAATAAAAATAAGCTGGAACGTCCATATCATGGATGAAAACAGAGAGGCAAGAAATGTGTGTATGGTAAAGAAAGGACTACAAAATTTAGGGTGAACACTCCCGAAAATAGAACGAAAGGACCAGAATAGGGTAATTGGTGATAACGCTGTATCATTTGCACATTCTACTGCAGAGTAAGATCATGTGTGGCTGTGGATAAACTGGCACTAAAACCAGGCAAACTATTGCAACCCGTAGAACAACAGAACTATTTGTGTGTATTGAAGATTCTCTCGAACTGAACGGCGTGAACTGCCTGCGATCTAAATGCAGATCAGGTAACACGTCGGAAACTGTTACATTCCTTGTTGGTCAATAATAGTAGTTCTCAACCAGATTAAAAACGCAGTGCTGCATTCAAGTTATCGTAGTTATTGTATTCATGAAGCAGAGACACAATGCGCGGCATTAGAGAAAGGCTGATCAATATTGACTGGTGGATTTCACTTGAGTTTCCATGTGAGGGGAAGTTCTGTTCTGGAAGGCTCCTAACTGTATGTGAAAGGGTGCATGATGCACGAAATCCAGCAGAATTTGGCCGTTCCATGTTTAGGATCTAATATGGTGTATACCATCCATCAACAGTCGACATCTTCATGGATTGAAGCTTCAGGGAATAACTCAGATGGAAACTGACGTAAAATCTCGGAACATACCTTAGGCACATGTGGTGGTACACCGTGAGGTTCGATTGTTAGCCTGACTTGAACCCAATAGGTTTTTCAGAATCAGCTGAGCTCTTCATGACATCGTCTATCAGAATTAAACAGAACTCTGTGTGATCAAGGCTGACTTTTTTGACATTCTAATAGAATGATGATGGAGCTTTCAAAACAGTGACACTGGACACCACGACAATAGATGTCGGTATACCCAATATCCTCATGATTTATTGCGTCTCGCTGCAACCCGTGCAGATTTCTACTGAACGAAGATGGCTTTCTACGTACCTGTCTGAGTCTGAAGTGCATTTCAAAACTGCATGTCTTTAATACATGTATGACCTTCCACCTTCTAACAAAACCCCTTGAGTCACCGGAAAGAAGTGAAACCCGCAAGCCTGATGACCGTTTCCTAAAGTCATTCAATGTTGAAGCCTAAATTCAGATATCTGTTTGAGTGACCAGCAATGAAATTCGAGAGGTTGCGAAATTGTTAACCGAACTTAGGTACGGATGTTATCCTTCAAGTTCAATTAACGTTTCTCTGAAAGTAGGAGGCTATAAAGTCCTATGTTAGATTAATTGGTGAGTATAAAAGTGAAATTTTAAAGTTTGACTTCATTATGAGGAGGATCAAGGCAAGTTGTTGTTAGGACATCAGTAAAATAAATAAGTCTGAAAAGTTTGTAAAATTACTTCGGCGGGGCAGCGTGAACCCGATCGATTGAGAAAAAGTGGGCATGTGAATTACTTGAGTTCCGTCGGTTTCAGATTTGCCGAATGAACTGTCGGAGGAGTTCACGGTAAATGATCCGCTAATGAGAATGCCGATTTAAAGTTGAGCACATCAACACTATGTTTTATTGTTCAAGCTAGAGTAAACGGTGTTTGTTATCTGTGGTAGCCTCCCTAACATCCTGGCTTTTGTTCTAGTGAAGATAAGAGCTCAATCAAACCATGAGTGCTCTCATAACTGCTCTAATATCGTTGTTTTGAAGCGTATCTACCGGTTTGTGGGTTGCCTAGGCACATGCACTCTTTGTGGCTGGCATGAAGCTGTCCATAGATAGGCCTATCAGAACTTCCATTTGTTATACTAATCGATTCTGCCATGATATTCCTCAGGAAAACTGTAGGGAAATAAGGAAGTGTGTTCTTTTTTCCATTTCAGAGGTTCACAAGACACGAGTAACAAATCTATATTAATGCTCCCCAGACAATACAAATTCACTGCATTTCTGATAAATGAATTTTATAGTTTTTAACTTAATTCTGTTAACTCAACGAAATCTACTAACCAGTATTCTCCGTGTTACTATATTTCTAATTAACAATCTTTTATGAACAAGCTGTATAGTTCAACAATACGTTGAATGAACATTATTTATGTTAGCAAGGGAAAATCAGTTTAACTAAGCCGCACGTCCACTAAACTGACGCTGACTGAGTCTTTGCTATTTGCATTAGTTACCTTAAAAAGAAAAAACCCATTAGTTCCACAAAAAATATATTCCCTCCAGGCTAAACTAAAGTACAAATTTGTGATCTCTTTTCTGATGGTGTACTTAAAGCGAAAAACATTTTTCAATCACATTTTTTTGACGAAGAAAAGCTTTGATGAGTTATATCACAACCAAACACTCAAGGCTTTAAACGGCCAGCTTCATACAGAGGCAGCAAAGGTGTAGGAATCTGCGTGAAAGCCTCCCACTAAGCGTTATTAGTCTAGTAAGCAACCTATACTAAAAACATGTAACCAAATGGTTTAACAATTAATATTTTTATGAAAGCAGAGAAATATGTTCACTTTATATGTGAGAACTACAGTGTACAGCGGCCAACTGTGAACCACTCAATACGGGATATTTTACTCACAGCTGTATCAGCACTTCCAGTGTATCTTGGGCCAGGAATTGAAACGACCACTGTAACTGAAATGAGTCAAAATAGCAAAGTGATTTCCTCGCAACGCTTCTGTACGTAATTATTTGACAGAAAGTGGCTGAGTGCTGGTGCTCTTCAAATATTTTACCAATTGCAGTAGTGTAAATAAGTCAGTAAAACCTTGTAGTATCCGTAAATGTTCTGTTCTATTTTAAATGTGCGCATAAGTGATTCTAGGGGTAATAATGACGCTAATCAAAAGTGAGGGCGTTATATGAAGACGGTAGGTTACGATCTGTCCTCGAAACTATTACGTACATTGATCAGCTCTATGGTTAGCCATTTAACTGATCTGTTTGGTTGACTTGACAGCGTTTGTTCCGTGCTGTTTTTGGTGAGTAGCCGTCCAGTGGATATAGCACATTTCTCTGTATAATGCTTCTGCATCTTCAATTGAGGTTTAAGAATGATCTAAACAACACAGTAGTAATGAGATACATTTTTATTGGGGGAGTAGGAAGACTTGCCGATAGCTTGTTACGATCAAGACAACCTTTTAAACAGTCGGCCAAAAAACACAATAGAACTAAATGTCGTTCAGTAGAAAACATGAATACAACTGAACGAAAAGTGAGCCAATCAACTCAGCAATGCATTAATTGTACGCAGTGGTATCATGAGAGTTGTGAGATTGAACGTACTAGCAACAGGTAACGGAGGTGTATACTTTCAATCCATTCACGAACCCGTACAGTGGGAATACCATCTGTGAGTAGCTCTGGCAGCATGCCTAGTAAGTGAATGTATAAGTTCGCTTTGTTTCAAAAGGTAAAATCAAAACCCAGGTTGTTGTCTGTATAGGAGAAAGGCAGATAAACTAAAAGGATATGAAAAACCGAAGTAGGAAACAATTCACGAGCTTGCATAGTTTACCAATGGATTAGTTCGCCGACATGTTTCCTCATGTACTATCTGATGATAAAGAAAGCTGTAAACACAAATCGACGGTGTTTAATCACTGACGTTCAATATCGTATTCTACCACGAACAATAAAGCAGCAACGAACTAAGTGCCAGCTGATCATAACGCCAGAATAAACTGAACGGGACATTCTGGGGGTACATATATATGAAATATTTGTCCATTCGGGGGAAGGTTTTGAAGCAACAAAGGCTCGGAAAAATCATCACTTACCTGCGCCGTTTCAACCTGTAAAATGCTGATATTCATTATTCTTTCTCTTCAATCTCCCGCCGTTGTAAATATACACGTAGCTGACTGGAATATTGCGCAGGTGCAAGTAATTTTACGTTCTTCCGAATTTCTTATGAACTGGATCACAGTTGGGTGCGGTATTAACTTGTACCATGGAAATGTTGATAAAAAAGCGAGGTTTCATGGTGTAGACCATAAGAGAGACAAAAAATTGGAAGCAACCGGAAATAGTGACAGTCAGAATAGTCGAGGCGGGTAAGTCTAATGTCTGGTATCAAATATTCCCCAAGATTGGCTAAGATTACATTACAAATTCTGACTGTGCATAGTACTTTTATAAGACATCTTGTTATCTACGGTTCCGTGATCATGTGCCAGCGTCTATGCAAGTTTTTGAAGTTTCTGTTCGAGCTTCTGATTGTCTTGGAGTCAGGCTTACTCGTTCGGCGGAGTGAGTACTCGTTTATTCTTCTGAGTAGCACAGAATGCGGTTGTGTTAACAGCTGAATAAAGCATGTCATTTGGCTGTTGGAGAAAATTATGACACTGTTGGATAGCAGTGAACTAGATGGGGGAATTCAAGTACTCTGTCCACTTGGATACGTTTATTCTCCGCAGTTTCGGAGAACAAATGTCTCTGCGTTTAGATTATGTCTACTCGTTAGCCGGAAGATAAGTCGTCAGAATGTTGATTTGGGCGTTGCAGCTAGCCCGGTGGCCGTCCGCTTGCTACTCTCAGATCGATGCATTTGTCTTTCTAATCCCTTAAACTACGGTCTCCGTTCCACAAAGCTTCCATATCAGGAAAAATATTCGCATGAGCAACCGGGCAAAATTACTTCAGGGTTCGCAAAACTAACAAATTGCCATTGCTGTCATTAACTTTTTGTAGAAAGCAACCGACCTAATCGAATTAACGAAAACGTATAATATATTCAAATTAACGAACAAATCCGAATGGACTCTACTGCGACGGTTACTGTTTTGTCGACTTTCGGATCCTTCTGTTTATGGTGATGCTAACATATACACTTGTAGAATTACGATGAATTTACACAAAATTTTCTACAGAACATTTCCCACGTAATTGCAACCAGTTTTTTTCACAATTCACGAAATAGTATGGTACAACCAAATTAAACCTAACCGTTTTCATCCATCCTAATGAAATGAAGTCTCCAAATAGCGTCGAATGGATTACGGAACTGTGGAGGTTTAAAAAGTTTGAACGGCCCATTTACGCAGCAGCCCCTTTTATAATCGGCGAAGATTTGAGCATTGCTGTGAACTGATTTGTTAGCGTTGGCTGCTGTTAAACCAGAATATCGCCTACAAAACACAATGAGGTGAAGGCCACTGGGCGTTAGTTTGATGCGAAGCAACGTAATCGAAAACCCATTAACCGTGTTTTCAGTTGGCCACAGTACCAAATTCTCACAGTTGTTTTGGAGTCACTGGAAATTCTAGTGGTGTTTTGACACGTCACAGGGCTCAAGTGTGTGTTAATAGCTAACAGGTACTTACCACTAAATCTAACTGCTAGTCCAAAGACATGTTGATATGCATCCGAAGAATAAGTTCTATCCCTTCCCGTTTTAATCAGAAGTGCAATGTGGGCCAGGAACATAGGAACAGTTCAGAAGTATAAATATTCCTGAAGAGTGGTCATCACTGTCACCCGAACTGTGGAACATCGTTAATTACCGGAAGCAGATATATCTTTCACGCAATTAGTAAAACACGGACAGTTCACCAACTTATGAACCACTAAGCTGTGTAAGATTCAGGCAACAACTCATCTGCTGATAATTTTGCCTAGCTTCTTTCAAATGCATTACAACGTATGACAATTAAATAAAGACAAACAAGTTCTTTTGCAGTAAGTCCTAGTTAAGCTCAAAGCATTCCCACCATATAAGAACTTCATTCAGAACTTATAACGTTCATTTTCTACCAGTGAACTCGGAAATATGCATAAGTTTTCGACTAAATCTTGTTTTCATCCGGTTAGTGTGCATGGGCACAGTCCATCTCGATTTGTTAGCTTGCATTGGTTTCAGCTTCAAAGTCTGAAAATGTTCTTGATGCTTCTTTGTTCATACCCTCCACGTTCGATTTTGTCCAGCCATGGAGTGTCTGTATGACACCAAGCACCCGAAGGTCTTACAAATACAGAGGTCTCGTTAAGTTCAGTTATTTTACCAGGCTGTTCTGAGAAACGCAACGACCTTTGAGCAAAAGTTCCGTTTGTTTCATACAACCAAGAAATGTGATAAGTTAAGTGAGGTAAAGGAAGGTCGAAGATTTTAGCAGCAAGGAAGAAATAGTGCAACTTTTGTTTTGCTGAAATGATTATTTGATTTGAATATTAAATTATACATGTGGCTGTCACCAACACTTGGTAAATACACAGATGTGACCCTCATTTGCACTGTTCATACACAAGCGGGTATTTATTTCTGGGAAAAATATAATTGAAGTCATAGTTGGCATGGACTTTGCGACGCCGTGAAAAAATGAATATGCTATGCACGTCACACATAGGCCATTACGTTTACGAATTTCTATAGGCGACAGAAAGTTGTTAGCTTGTGTGCTTCCATCTTGTTCAGAGAGCAGATTGCGTTGTGCGAGTTGTAACTAAAAATAAGCAAGTATGCATAAAAGTACACAAATTGTAAGATGCACAGTCGCCCGAAACATAGAGTTAACCCCACTGATGGTTGGGAGTAGTGGTGGCGTTGTTTGTAGCTCGGGTTGATGGTTTTGGTATTGATATGTTCGCCGAGCTTGGCATTTAGGTTACAAACGTTTCATCACCAGGCGCGGTGACATCATCAGTACGTAAGTGTTTCACCGTATATTTTGAATGTGAAGATTGATCGAAGCCTGGTCTTATATGGGCGAGTGAACTGACCTACTAGCCTGGATCCTGGTTGGTTGCTTTACGTCGTAAAACGTACAGATTCACTGACGTGGGACTGAGCTAGAGTTTGTATCAAGAAGCTGGAAAACTGGTTAACTACATTTTGATACTATGTTGTAATGTCATCCGTTTTCGCGAACGAGCTCTCCGCGTTGCCGTCACACATTCTGTCACACGTTGATCGATACTGCGTTCCCTCTTGGTTAATGGGAAATCAGACTGAAGTGGGCCGTATGTGCATTGAAGCACATGAGGGAGAATTACACAACCTTTAATGTGTCTGCCGTGCAGTGACAAAAGTTTAATTATACTTGCCTCCATGGAACAAAGTGTTCTTAAACCTTAAATATCCTCTGCTTGTAATCATCCGAAAGCTTCTAATAGCCAACAGATCCTTTGCAAGAAAACATCTACAGGCCTGAATATTTGCTTCCAGCTATCAAGAGGTAATGAAGTCAAACATATTGAAGAAAAGGGGTGGAGATTTCACGAGTTCACCCTGAGCAGTTGAACGGTTTTAACAAATGACTGCACAGCCTACAAAACGTGAGGAGTCTATCCGCACAGCCCCCAGATTTACCTGCTAAAAGTAATTTTCTGTGTAAGACTTTACATTTGTTTGCGGTGAACAATAAGTTGTTGAATAATTCTAGTTAAGTAAAGAGATTCAAGTGTTTGAGCAGCGTTTCTACTTGTTCTGCGCATTACACGGCCTTAACAATCTCATTAGTGCAGACAGGAAATCTTATTGATACTTTTGAAATGGGAGATTATTCAAGAACAGTTGTAGTGAATTACGCAATACCTAGGGTAGACAATTTCAAAATGATGGTCTGTGTGTGCTGACCGTTTGCATTTATCCGCGAAGAAAAACGTTTTGCCTCACCAATAAGTTTCCAACCGCTCGTTAGATTACTAACAATATAGAGAACTTTGAGAAAACTTCCACAGGAATCAGTGTATAGTCTTTAGTTTGTGGCCTTCGTCGAAACATCGCGATCACTGTTTACTTTATGATGGAGAGTCGTCGCTTACATGTTTGTGAATTGATTTTCGTAAGGTCACTAGGAATAGCTCACCACTCCTCAATATGTCATCAACTAATATCACTGATATCGTGGAGACCACTGAAAGTAAGTTCATTGGGTTGCAAATGTCCCAATAAATTTTCTAGAACTGACTAAATTTCCCTGTCGTTCATGACAAATTCTGTCTTGAATTGACCAATAAGTTGACAGTGCTGCAAGTTGTCCTGGATAGAGCAGAAAGTTGTCAAGAGTGCATACTGTCAGATGTCAGTGTTTCGAATAATCACCCCGTGTAGTGTAAGTCGAAGAAACTTTATTTCTTCTAAAATAAAAAAGCACAGGCTAGCAAGACTTTTTCAGATATACACTTATCCACCTTTCTTATCACTCAGGCTGCAGAAGTTTTCTCACAAAACGATGTGACTTCACCAGTGCGTATGTGTTTGAACTTATAGGTAGATCTCGGTTCGCGTGGCTGCCCAATGTTGGAATTGCTAAACGGTTTGGTGTAGAACAATGTATATCACACGCAATCAAAACAGTTCCACAGGACAGACCGATAGGACAAACAAGAAAAACTGATCATGCTTGTTCCTACAAGCAAAATCCCGCGCAATGTCTACAGAATAACTGATAATCAACAGCGCGAATCGATAAACATTCACGTTTGTTCACTTTCAGAGCGGTAGTTTGCCTCGAGCGCTTCCGGTGCCCTGTCCACATTTTGTCTACGAGAGCTGCTTGGCGTCAACTGAGGGAAACCGTACAAAAATTTGTTATTCACTAACATATCCTCGAGCTGGCAGCCACTAAATATATGCATATGCATAAAACTAATGGGACGTTATTTTTACTATTAGTTGACCTCATACAAAGGTACTTGATAACACAACGATTGTTCGTGTACGCGAAGAAGAGTGGCATTTTCATAACGGCGAAAACTAGGCAATATTTAGTAAGACTTAAATTGTCTTTTGATAAACTTCTGAATGGAGTTGAGCATCCTTAATTGGCTCTATTCGGGAAGTTGCTGGAGTGTGTTTTCCTGTAAAATACTTCCAAATTTGAGAACATCCTATCTGCGCGAATACTCCTACAACATAGTTCTTTGATGAGAACATGAACCCTCTGGCCATGTTTGAAATAACTGTCCACGACTCAAAACATTAGTTTCCGTTTTACTAACAGTTGCGTACCTTGTTTATGGTATCTACCATAAACACTGAGCACAAATCGTATTTAGTTCAGTTGTCGTGCATGCGCGTGATGGAAACGACCGTGATGAACTTTTGATTTGTGCTAAGGAAGGATAACTTATGCGCCTGAAAAATAGACCGGTTCAAGTGAAAACTAATAAGATGGAGAAGGACAGGCTGAGAGACGGAAACCGACATTTCAGTTAACTGTGGCCTAAATGCATATCTGTACAGACCTGTACATATTTACTCCGGTTTGGCCATATACAGACGTTTGGTCGCTTTGTTCAGTGAGGACAGATGTTGGCAATGGAAAAGTTTCACTTACAAGTCAACAAAATTTACTTGACCATGCTGTTTCACGATATGTTTATTAAGATGTTTAAGTTTGTTGGAGTTAGAAATAGCAATGGTCAATATGTCAGGAATATTACAAACGAAAGGTGAGGGGGTTCTTCAACATCTTTCGACGAGATGCACCTGTTTAAAGAAAAAATAGATATCATCAAAAGAATTTACACCTCAGAAAAGCCACCTTTTTCTCTTAAAAACTCCTCAACGTTGTGCTGGTGTGCGAGAAAATACAGTCTGTTCATTTTCGTGCGAAAGAGCACTAGCACATCAAAAAACAGGAGAATAGTCTTTGAATGGACTAATATCTAACTGTAATTTTGGTTATTTTTATCTGAAACTCACCAAGTGTTAACACGAACAAACCACACGTTAACAGCACGCACTCGAATCCATTGTGTTTTTGGTCCATTCATGTCAGTATCTGATCAAGTGCTGGTTGCTAGCAAAAACCTATTAAGTATTTTCTTTGAATAAAACCTGGAGTAGTAAACCAAGATGCACTTTTCATAACAGTCCACGTCTCTGATGTATTTAAACACTGATTCATATATGGAGACTATTGTTTTTTAACTGTTTGTCAACTGTTTTTAAGTGCGTTTTAACTGAGGCAATGGAAGGGAAATATATTCACCAGATAACCTGTGGTATGCCAATGTTTGCACCTCATATAAAAAGCGCAATACTAATCATAATTTGAAAAAACGGTGAAGCTTAGTGTTCCCATATTAGTGACAAAAATCGATGGAAGACCTCGACAAAATAATACGATCACCATACTACTGAACAAATGTTTCACCCTCAAGCACGTATCTACGCCAGGGAGCACTAAACGAAACCTTTGGTAGAACATTACCCTGCATGAACACACTAGAGCAGATGTGCTTATGTACGATGGATCGTGTGGGCCGCGTGGACGGATTGATGGTTGAACCAAGATACGGAAGCTGTGCTCGTCAGCTGAGGTGGACCATTCCTGAATTGCCATACTGTGTGATTCAGTGCAACCCGAGCCAGGAAACACAATTCGCAGTGAACAACAACCGGACACACAGATCAGCAAGCGTTTGCAATGGTCACGGATACCTGGCAGCCTTTGCCCGAAATGCTAAACGCTATAGGTTACCAGCAGTGGGATGTACCACACTCATTGGAAGTTGAGCAAAAGAAACGTGTGTAACTGACTGCAGTTTAACACAACCTAATTATTTTTAGAGTACAGTAACATCTGTGATTGAGGTGTTTACTGGAAAACTAGAGATTTTTTCGATGATCATAAAAACGACTATCACAGATCTCTCAGTGGAAATTTTGGTTCATATATTTAAAAAGATATATTTAAAACGATATATATATTAAAAAGATATATTTGAAAAGATATGGATGTCACTTAGACACAGAACTTGCAATTACATAACTTTTGAAAATTATCTTAACTTCTACACTGCAGGTGGTGGCAGGCGAGCAATGACACCAGTTGATCAGTTAAAGCTCGAAACAGATTCAGAAAACAAGCATGAACAACTTAAGCCAGCCTGAGTGCGAGCCAATTAACAGTTGTGATGTAATTGCATTCTGTGGCCTTCATTTCCACTTATCTTGTCTCATGCATTACGGCAGATGTGTCGTACAGCTAGGACGGTTGTTTACAGGGAAAATTCAGGAAGCTGCGAGAAGGTACAAGTAAATCTGCAGAGTCCAACTCAGATAGAATGGAATACTGCGTTGTGATTCCGAAATCCAATGAGAAAAATACGTTCAGCCACTTTTCCCGAGGAAGACCACCCAATCATTTCTGTTGCGGTGTTTATTAAGTTAAAGAATAAATGCGCGTCAAGTATATTTTCCCCGTTAATGTGTTCACTGACCGCAATGAATCTGGTGCAGATTTACACAACCGCTAAACTACTACACCAAAATTGTCACTAAAAAAATAGTTTGTCTTGCAATTCCATTGCGCATTATACATTACGACTTCACTTGACTGCAGACAGCCTTGAACCCAGAGTAGGCCGGTTGAGTACATCGGGTTAGTCTGACATCGCCCTACTGAAATTTTGAGTAAGTGTGTTGAGTTAAGTGGGCATCGAGCAGTTTATAAAAGGGACTAGTGAACAGTATCAGTTCGTAATGTCCCACCGGTCCTGGTGTAGAATTTGGAATAAAATCACACATGGTATCAGCGAATCCAAATTGCGAAAATCGGTGCACGCGACAGCTTTGAAGCCTACCGAATTTGAATGTGGAAACACAATACTCTGTCACAAATCACCATGGGGATTTCCGTAAGCCTTTCATCGAGTGACGGTGAACAGAACGTATTTTGCACTTAACCGTGAATTTAAAGTTGGCTACAACCTTATCTCGCCCTCAGATGATTTGTTTGCGATGTGATCGCAATTAACCCTAATAGCGGCTGAATGAAGACGATTGATACTAAAGACGTCGAGTAATTTGACGGGGAGAATCTACTATGGCCTGATAATTATTTTGTGGTAAATTTTAAGAATGGGAACTTTGTCAGTGTTCACTTCAAATTTTTAAGTAAAGACGCTATCTCCATGTTCATCGACTCAGGATAGATGCGTCAAGATGAAACCAAGAACCTGTCCACCTCATTGACAAAGATGTTTGGGATAAGTGATTTGCAGCCCTTGTTTGGTGTGGTCTATTCTTGCATGAAAGTAACATGATCATTAAACGTTTTATGGGACAGCATGAGTGGCTTTACGCAACGAATCTAATCCGAATAAACCGAGGAAGTTAATTTTGCATCAGCAGGTTTCCAGATAGAGAAAGACTGAGAACCAATCAACCACTAAAATACAGAGACTAGATCCAGGAAAACAGCGCAAACTGACCTCGCTCTATCACGTTAAACACGGAGAAGTACAACACCTATACTCTTCGTATAAGATCAACACCTGAATACTGTTTTACCCAGTGGGTTGCACCTATTTTTCAAGTTAATGACAGTGCCATGTATTTACATTATTAATATGCACTTAATGAATGTCCTTTGTTCAATTAGCGCGGAAATGCTTGTAGCTGTAAACCCACGAACTTTCCGCAAAAAATTGAAAGGTTTTGGTATTGATATGTTTGCCGAGCTTGGCATTTAGGTTGCAAACGTTTCATCACCAGGCGAGGTTACATCATCAGTGCGTAAGTGTTTTAGCGTATATTTTGAATGGTGATGAAACTTTTGCAACCTAAATGCCAAGCTCGGCGAACATATCAGTACCAAAATCATCAACCCGAGCTACAAACAACACCACCACTGTTCCCATCCATCAGAAATTAAAAGGGTTCTTATAAAAATTAGAGCAATTCTTTTGAATCCGAACAATTACCTTAACTCCTAAATTGTAGTGAAGTACTCGTGACCATGGAGAACTATAAAGACTAGCTGTTTATTTGATACCCCTGAAACTTGGTAGACAGTGTGCCGTCAACTGATATATAGGTAGTCTATTAGTAGGTCTATTATTTCGAAATGGAGAAACTTGCTGATCCAAAAGGTTATACTTTTTTTTTCTTGTTTTCAATCTGCATCAACATATTATTAATTTACGTTGTATATTATCTGATATATATTTGTTATGTAATATATAATAATATATAATATCTTGTTTAAATCATTTTAAAAAAAAACCAAAATAATCGATGGGGATGACATAACGAACTTTCCGTACAACGTAGACATTACTTCATGTAAGTTGCAAGGTACTGTGGATATCTTGCATGTTTTATACCTCAAATCATTTTCAAAGGAACCTAAATGACCTTACAATTTTATTACAGGTAAATGTGCATCCAATTCGAATTCAAACACTACCGCTCCACAACAACCAGGTGGTACGGCACAGAATATTTCTACAGGTAAAACATCACCGGATAATGTAGCCGATTTACGGACCACCACGCATCTAGGGATTGACACCACATTTGATGCTCACAACAATGACAGCGGATATTTAGTAGAATCACATCCCTTGACTTCCAGGTCGGAAGCTCCTCAAAAAATTGATCAAACTACTGAGACTGTGATCTCAGCACAGGCATTCAACAATAACCTGATCGACCAAGCTGTTTTTCAATATGACCCCACTGAAATGTCAACTGTCACTAACTGTTCCGGCTTAGTTTCAAATGGCCCATTGTCTAACAATGAGACGATTACGGTTTCGAGTCTCCCTTTCAATCAAAATACCACACACCATCAGTGGGACGGTGATATGCAGACAATTATGGTCACTCCTTCCTTTCCGGATGGCCAATATACAGAATTTGGAGGAACTAGTGACTCGTGCGCCTTGTCTGCTAATTTCATTTATGTTTACAATACGGAAGGACAGTTGTTCGCCATCCCAAGCACCACATTTTACTATCCAGCACAATATTTGATAACACCATCAGACAATAGCTCCACTTCGGACTCAGCCTACAACAGTCCCTCTTTACTGGTACCGCCACCAAGCCATCCGCAGCACTTCATATCCGATACCTACCGAAGCACCCTAAATGGTGCACCCAAAATTGACATCACGGCTGCAGGCCAAGTAGTGCATGGTCACGATTTACAATTAGACAAAGCCACGGGCACACTGTACGAACCTAGATTTTCCAGACAATTCACATTTTCTGGCTATTTAAATGAATTGCCTCAGTGGACTGGTTTGGGACCTTCGACAGACGGTCGAACACAAACATCAATCCCAGTTCCAACCGAACATTCACTACAACAGATGTCTCATCAACAGTTACCACGCAGAACCATTTTGGTGAACCCAGACCCTTCTACCTTCATTGTGCCCAATACGCTTTCACACAAAACAACAGCGAACAGTAACATTAGCACTGGCGGCTGTTCCAATCCTTTTGTGTCAGATAGACAAAGTCTGCTTTGTTTGACCAGAAAAGATGATCACAACCAAAATATGGATAGTCTCAACCAACTGAAGTCCATTGTGGCTTACAGAAATACAAACAAATTGCTTGAGGGATCAAAAATGATCAAGTCAATCGCCGAACCTTCAGGACTACTGGGTCAAGCAAAAGCAGCCTATCTATTCAGTTCGCTAAACAACCGTTCCATCCTGGGGGACTGCAAGCAAAACGAACTCGTAGAGGATACAAATCGGAGCACAACCAGTAATCAATCAAACGCCATGAGACAGAAGAAGGTAAGCAGGGACTTCTGCTCTTAGGATGTTATATATGGAAGTTATTTTTCGCCTAACAAGCTGAAAAGTGATGGCATCAAATTTTGGACAAACCCGTTTACTTGTCAGAAGTTTATGTTAGGTAACCGCACATAAAAGCAAACGATTGGGGTGCAATAATCCTGGCTAATATTCAGCGGTTATTTGCTTCAAATAGCGTTGTGCGACAGCTCAAATTTCCAACCGCCCACACCAGTGACGCACAGTAGAACGTCGAGTGTGAATAAAATGTGCGAACGAACCTTAGCAAACAGGGGCCTTTGTGTACAAGTTGAACTGTGCATTCGATAATTTTCCTTCAAATTGAACACTAATATTTAATCGCAGCTGGCATATTTCCATAGACTTTTCAGCCAGTCTATTCCGAAATGAAGCACTAGACTCGAGTTTCACTTCCATCAGAGCTCGTCAATAGTGCATATCCTTGCTAAGGCCACGCTTTCATGAGGCAGCCGTGCTGACCAATGAGTCACTGACTTTACATTAGACACAACCGAATGATCAAATCTGAACGCTCAACCACTTTCGCTTGTGAACAATGATCAGGTTACTTGATCGTCTTGAAAGGAGACACAGTAACTGTCCTGTTAACTCCAATCGATTACTCCACGATTTGGACTTCCGAGCCAGGTCGAGATCACTGATCTCATTAAACCTGTAAGGTGATATTTTCGATATGATACTAATCTGATCTGAATGCGAAGGATGCGATCAAATGTGACTGATGCTCAACTTGAAAATAAACCGAACCTCGATATACACATCAGTAAACTAACATTTAGCGGAGATAATGATTACCAGTATTTGTTTATTAGTCACGATCTACAGTCTACGCGTAAAGTCCTGCAGTTTGCCACCGAATTGGATTGTAAGAAGAAATCTTCATAACTTTATTATTCATACTCCCTATCGAAATACTGTTAAGCTAAGGATGCTGATCTTGTATGAACTTCTTTTTCTTCAAAAATGTAAGTCAATAAACTGACGCATTTATTTCAAACAAAACCTACTGCTCATAGATCTATCGTTTAATTTTGACCTGTAAAGTGACTTTACTGAAAAGATGACACTAGTTGCCGATCCTTGATCTATTTTAGTTAAATCTGAACTAATTACAAACAGCATGAAATCTGCCGTTATGATGGGATTTGGTTGGAATTTGAAAATTGTGGAGTTAAATGCTTGGTTTTACACCACAAAAATACACAAAAATCTCATCAACTAGAAGTCCAAGTTAACTCCAATCGGTGAAGATTACATCAGCGTCGTCATCCACAGCAGAGTATTGCGACTGTGCATAAACCTACCGGACATTAACCTCAAGTACATCAACCTCGTAATTTTTTCGTGTAACTGGCACATTTATCAGGGTAACGATTTTTGTGTACGCAAATGTAGTTGAAAATTACATGTGGTTTTAAGCGTGCCACACTTTTCACCAATTTAAGAATTTTAACGTGGCTAAATAAACTGAATTCATTCTGCGTTCTACTCAACATGGGGACCAATATACCTCGCCGGGTATTGCAGATAAAGTTGTAGGACTTGATGGCAATACACTTGATTGGACTTTGATGTTCTCACTATGACTCAAATTTTTCTAGCAAAATAACACCAGATGTTAATCGTTGAGTTTTTCTACCTGATGTATTCAACTATGCAAGTTTGATCAATGTTTTGTTTGTGAACTACGCACGTAATTATCAAGATTTATTGAATGTTATCTTCTTGACGCATTCCAGGTTCATTGAGCATTATTTGAAAAGTGAATCAACCGTAAACAAACTCCCATTTATATAGCTAATCTATAGCTAATCTTTCCTATAATGTTTCCATCAATCATTTGCATCAACGCCGGCTATTTTTACAAAAATGTGGCGCCACTCATTTGTTTGTTCTCTAATCGTCTGGTTCAGTGAAAATTAATTTCCCAGCTTTGATGCGATCAGTCACTTACCATGTTCTCCTGAATATCTGTTTCATCAGGACTAACGCGGCAATTAACATTTTATCCATCGCCCTCCTGAATAACCAACTGGTCCATGTATTCTGAAACACAGTTGTGTCGGATTAGTTAATCTGTACCGTGTGCACTGTCACTGGATCACTACAGTCACGAAGACGTATTAAGACACCCGAACTACATATAATGTGATGTCAAAATGCTGTCTGTGACAGAGAGCTGTGCTCAGTTAGATACGTCACAATGGAACTTCGTCCCACGGGAAATCAGTATGCGACAATCAGTATGTACTTGGGTGGCCGTGAGTTTGCACGAATGAAACTTAACCCACAGAAAATTGGGGCTACGTAAACTCAAGACCCTGCAACCAACGCTGAATTCAGGTGTCCTTGAAGTTCAAGGGTAGGCTGGTTATGATCTAGGATATGAGCTCGAAAATGCGCATTGTGCGGTTATGTTTATTCATAGACCACCATTCTTTTATTTTCCTAACTTAGCGAACTGTGGAAAAAATCTGATGTTCATGATTAAAGTATGGTGAGAGATAAAACCCCGTCAGTTATTTGGGGGTAACATCCAGCCGTCGTTCACCAATAGAATTTCGTTCTGTTCCCTCCCTCTACTAATTGAGAGAGAAATATTGCGTAATTATATTGGGCCGATGAAACATTACTAAGAGTACAATCAAGATGTGTTGTAAATCTTCAACTAATACTGGTCAAATTGCACCATATTCATCTGCTTTTTGCTGGCGAGTGCGAGAGGTCTATTAATTGCACACTAGTAAGCGTAATCTTAATTTTACTAAAATGGTCTCAGCTGTATTTTTCTTCTGCAGAAATTAGCTTTAAAACAGGTGGCTTGTGTACGGTGCATTTATAAACCACACTTTCTGAAGGTGAACAATAAAAAGCATGTATATGTGGCTCACTCCAGATCTCAAACAAACTCACTTAATCGGTTGAAAGTGATATTAGTCATAAGTGACATATTCAAGTTCATACTCGATTGAGTGTGTGCTCCGTGATTGCACTCACCTAACTTCCGCCTAGGCTA
Source organism: Paragonimus westermani (assembly GCA_008508345.1). Lineage (NCBI taxonomy): Eukaryota > Metazoa > Platyhelminthes > Trematoda > Plagiorchiida > Troglotrematidae > Paragonimus > Paragonimus westermani. The sequence goes on along the minus strand of QNGE01001224.1, from coordinate 72,053 downwards.
ACGCGCCCTAAGCGATCGCTTGAAATTCACCCACTGATGCTGAGAGCTAAGTTTTGCTGTTTCATATTTTAGCACAACAATAACCAGGAAAAAACTGATTGACACTTAAGAACAATCTAAGTTAAAGCAGAGCGCTGTTGAAGAAGTGTTTCATCCTTTTTTCACTCCACCGTAAACTTGTGTCCCTCTTTTATACTTTACCTTAGTATTGTGATATCCTCTTTAGCCTGGCTTCGTTCGTTTCAATTTGTCCACTGTACGTTGTGTACACACAGCCCCTTTCAGATTCACTATACTTCCTTACTCAAAGGAACAACGACGTGAATCCTGTTAATTTGCGGCACATATCCCGCAACTTGTTTAAATGTCAGTTGCATCTTTACAGTACCACGTGTTCATCAACGATCTGACCCAGAAACAAAATCATTATTTTAAAGCTCTTAAAAGTTAGAATGTACAGTCTATCTTCATTTTGATCTTGATATATATGTACATACATTTTCGTACTCAACATATTGATAATTTACATGTCATAGTAACAGAAATAAGGTTAGTAATCTGGATGAGATGAAACATTCAACTGTTGTTCAGCTGAAGTGATGCAAAGTTCTAAGTTGTTCATGTATACGATTATTATCTAGAGGCATTGCTGGTCTATTCTCCCAATAAATTCTTTAATTATCAGTGCTTCAGACACTTCCACTGAGATAATGAGAGCTAGGACATACAGGCTAACATGCGTTTTTGATTATTCATCTTGGAGCCGCTACGATCACGGAGTTAGGTCAAGGGGTCGATCGGACTCATTACAGGGTCAACAGGTCATTGGTCAATCACGTGTTGATTGCTTGTTGGGTCCACCACATCATGCTCCTCCAATGTTTGGACTGAGCAGTTTGGACGTCGATTCGATGAAGTTGTAGACGTGGTAGAAGAACAAGATGCTTTTGATGACGTAATTCCGGGTCAAACAGCTTGATTCAGACAGCTATCGCTGTACACAGTGTTTTCATTCGGACGGCAGCGATGGGTTATCTAACACGTGGTAGACCGTTTGGAATATTTGATCAGAGTTCACTTGGTGCCCTCTTTCAACCAGTTTAGCGAGGGTATCACTGTTGACCGATCATGTTTCTCTGTGCTTCAGTCACCGTGGATGGCGTTCCCGGATTCATTTCAAAAGTTGTCTTGACATTAACCCAATATAACCCGCTCCACAGGAGCCCGTGAGTGAGTAGATGCACACAGATGAGGTCTGAGCCATCGGTCTATCTCTGTTATGAGACCAGAAAACTGCAGATATGGTGAACGGATACGGATTTCACATGTAGCACAAGTCCTGCTGACCGCCTAGTTCAGTCTACTTGTTGACCATTCTGCGGGATTGTCACTCTAGAACGGCACTCATACAAACACAGGCGTCTTTTCTACGTCCTACACGTCAGATTGAAGTGACATTCTGATCATGTTTCTACAAATAAATCCTACCGGGTAGTTCTTATCATGGATTACACCCTCTACGAACTCGAGCTCTCTATCTAGCTTGTTGGATGAATCAATTTTACATGCTCTGTCTATCGGTCGAACACTAGATTTTTCCGTTTTAGAGCCAGAGGTCCGTAGAATTCTACACAACATCCTGTTTAGGTTTTCATTTTGTAAACTTTACGTTGAATAGTTCTATCTAATCTTCGGTGAAAATAAATACGTAAAAAGGTTATACGGCTTCCTCTATTCCGTAAGCGTAAACAACTGACTAGCTGGCACGACCGAACTCGTTGAGTACTGTGCAAATATAAACACCTGTGCTGGTGGCGGCTATACTGATAGCACTAGCTGACGGTGAATTGCAGCATGGTGCTTTCAAGTTATCCCATGAATGTGACGGCAAGAAGGGGTCCAATTGAAAATCCCATTGCTACACTGTCTGTCTGTCGATGCAGCGTACCACTAAACAGCAGGTGTACGTCGAGTGTACATCGGAGCAGACGATGTCTTAAGCACACACACGAAATTCTACTTAAGATAAGTAATCACAGTTAAAGTTAACTGGTTCTGGCGGCAATAAGTTAGTGGATAACGATACCACGTCGAACAAAGATAATTTCGCTGAACTCATAGTAGCGCCCTGAATGAACTCGATGAAGTCGAAATATCACGTAGACTGAGCGGATCAGAAGATTTTTGGTCAGGTCGAAGTAGTTTCACTAGCTGATTGACCTCTGGGTAGTGGGAAGAATTCTTCATATTAAAATTGGACGAACCGATACACCAGGCTTGTGGAATTTCGGTGGTCCAGAGAGACAGGGTGTAGAAGAACCGTGTGTCCGCAACTGCTCATAAATATCGGTGGTTACCAAATTTTTGTCTGTTAATGTCTTGAGCTATTTGACGGTCTGATTCACATAGTAATCAGTTTTGTCCTTTCCGTTGGCGATTCCGCAAACCTTGCAGTGATCGGTGAGAAATTTATTCATTTTTTCAGCGCAATCGCCTTTGTTCATGTTGACGATTTCACCAGTTTTCTTTCTGGTATGCAGAGGAGAATATGTGGATTCTCTTGAAGCCTCTGTATTGAACCCATGTGCTTCTTATCCAAAGCCCCTTTCCGTACCGATGAACGCGTACAGTATACCCTACAGCACTTGTAGTTCTAAGCAACTTAATGTTATACGATACGCATGGGGGTTAATTGTTGTGTTTAACCAAGAAATCATGCATCAATTCGAGAATGTTGTCACTAACAACGTGGAAAAATTTCGAACCTGGTGACAGTGCCTCGACCGTGCTACAAATAATATTCAAATTCCGTGTGGACTTGAAAGTTCTACTTGTGGCCTGAAAGAACAGAGAAATCACGATAGTGAGGCCGGTTTCTTTCCAATCTGTCTGATAACCACATGTTTCACAAAATCACTGAGTAATTCTCGTTCTTAGATTGCGACTTTTTCTCGGGTTAAATTCTACTGCGTAACATTGCGCCCAAACTCTGCATTCCCGCCGCTATCAGTGTCAGGTTCATTCAAGTGTAGCTTTTTAGTGCGATGTTCGTTATTTCGACACAGTTTTTACAAAAGGCCTCATACTAGGGTTTCGGATAACCATTATGATCCATCCAATCAGAGAAAACTGTGACCGATCTTTTCGCTTTTGGCGTTGTGTACACCATTACACACTGACATCAAACGATAATTATGATTCCATCTAATTTATGTAGGTTATGCGGTTGATTCATCTGTTCTTTGTGCAGATCACATGAACCCCAATTTTCCACTTCTCACCGTGATGATGTGTTAAATACCCACCAAGAAGATGGTGAACATAAGATTTTATGAATACTACGTTCATTCTTCTTCAGCATTTAAACTAAAAGTACAGACAATTCACTCCGATGGAAAATTAACGACTTTCCTGTTATAACCGTACGCTATTCGCTGAAGGGGACTGGAGTAGCCTAGGCAACTCAGAAGCTGTGAACCAAAACCAGTGCAGCCGTACAAGGACATCATAAACCTAACTGATTCTTTAACTGCTGGGACAAAATGTTAAAGCAATTTTATTGTCCTACAAGGCTATAATAAAATATTTCTGCAGTTAGACTTATCACATTTTCATTTTTGCATAATCTTGGATGGTCTGAACAAAATTGTGTCTTCGAATGGACCATGACAACAAATATGACTGTGGTATTTAATGGTAATCTCTTTTCAATTGTATATGCAGAACCACTACATTCCACTGAGATTCCGCATGAAGTTCACAGTCGATGCCAGATTTACTACTCTTACCCAATTACTGTATGAACCCGATGAACAATGCTTTCCTCCGTTATTCATTATGTTATGCACTACCAGAAGAAATATTCCATGTTAAAACTGACCGCGTCGATATTGATAAAAACCGCTCCGTTTTCAAGTCAGAAGGTCAGAAGTGAAATGTATGCCCTTACCACTCTCCAAGTTAATGCCATAGATACGCTTTTACAAAAATTACAGGTTTTCGCAAATGGTTCTTATTTGGACTTGTCGGATTGTTGGTGCTACCAACGCCTGTTAAAATGCTGATGTCCAGATAGTTGGCCGATGTTAATATGGTGTATAGCAGTTTGGTTTTGAGTAACAGTTTGTAATTAGATAACATTTTTTTACCGATTACCCCTGCAGCACTCGTCCAAAACAAATCTCTATATTCGAGGATTGCCGTCTACGTTTACTGAACAGCAGTTGAACACATTAGCCCCCGAAAAAGAATTGATACGTTCAGTCAAACTGATTGCAGGTTCGGAAGGTGAAAGTAAGGGACTCTCCTATTTTATGCAAGTTTTATCAACATAATGCATACTGTTTCTCGTTTTATTCGTAAATTTTGTTCAACAGTAAACCAGTGACAGAAATGCGGTTCACAAAGTTTGATTTTACTTTTTCGGGCAAAAGTTGTCTTACGATCACCAGCTGTCATCTAATAAAATATGGTATTGATTTGTAGACAAAAATCTGAGCTGTATTTCCGCGTCAAAATGTCACACATACATAGTTGAATACTTTGGTTGCACTGGTCAGGTTTCTGCAATCTTAGATATAGAATGAATGTGGAGCAGTTTGCCGATTTAAAAAAATTTTGTGCACTTCCTCAAAGTTCGCACGTACAAATTGTCGAAAGAAGTTTTCAACATGGTGACCATTGTCGTTTTATAGCACAATTTTCATAGGTCACAAGAAAGACAGGTAAACGCCAAACCGTACGTCATTAAACCAGGCACGTGATAAACAGTGATAGTTACTGGTTTATTTGAGTTCTACTTTTTCTACTCCGAAGGAACGCAATTTGTGAGACAAATGATTAGATTTGTGATCCGAATTTTTAAAACCAAGGCCAGTTGTCATAAACTAGTTCGCTATTGGTTTGGCCCAAATAAGTGTGACAGAATCCTTGTCACACTGAAGTAATTTCTACAGAAGCCAGAGTATACTGTTATAAAGAAGTTTTTATGGTGCACGGAGAAATCACTTGGTGGGCAGCATCGAAAATATTGTCTCACAGTCAACACGTGTTGGTAACGTTTCAGATAAAACCAAGTGTACGGTCAAAGTGGAACGGAGGTTCCATGTTAGGAATACAGTGTGTCAAATATCCAACAAAGTGTTCGTGAAGAATAGGCATTGGAAATTCCGTTCATGGATGTGATAAATCAGATAAAAGATAGCTCAAATGTATAATCATTGAGAACGTAGTATGTACGCGCAATTTCGTATAGTTGTTTTTGAAAAGCGTCAGAATAGGCGATAAAATCTTGGTCAAAGATACACGGCCAGATGAAATTTTAGCCCTACTTTGATCTAAAAACGGGATGGTTGTCATAGCAACCCGGTTGTTATCATTACTTCAAAACGCAGTCAGTACGTAGTAGTTATATTCGTGTTGCAAGCACTCCGTGTTAAGCACACAAACGAATGCTATCAGAAAACTAGCCAAGGGCAAGCAACGCTACTTCAGTAATTTAGTCACTTGAGTTGTACAACGGCAATGTTTGGTGAATTCCTAGACGTACACACACGTGTGCGCAAGATTTATTGTTCAGACAGCTTGAAAAATATCGAGGAGGAGACAAGCGCGACATCTCCCCTTCTATGCCCAGCCTGACGAAAGGCAACGCTACAGAGTATGGCGCATTCGTCCTGACTGGCGCATGCTCGTGTCGGTGGTTGTTAAGACCTCTCTTATGCATTCATATATTAAGGGTATGTATGATAATGGAGTTGCACATAAACCACATGGAATCGGTTTCCTTTCATTCTGCAGACTGTAGGTACGTGCTAAAAATTTTCAACTCTCAAACGAGCGGAAAAAGCAATATTATCCATTTGAATCCGTAGTTTCTGCACACGTACAGATGTTCCAGGTATACAGTCTAGATCAAGCCTCCTGAATTGGTGGGTCGCTTGTCTCCTCCTCTCATTGGAGTTTGCTCTTCCACGTTAGATGTGATCGGTACTGAGCTTTTCTCTCAAAAACATCAGATGAGAGGGATCCATCCCCGTGGCCCTGTCAGATGTAATCCACTATGCTGCCAACGTAGCAATTAAGGCTACCTCCCAATGATTGTTCTCAAATACATTCACTGGGGTAGATTCGTATAGAGTAGGATGAAGGCTGTTAACCACGCCTTTGACTGCTGGATTATGTGGCTTGGATTTCAAGCAAAGACCGTGTAAACTTACCATTGCAAAATCGAAGTCCAGTATCATTGACAGTTTCCCCAGACAAGACAAATCCACTGAAAAGTTGTTGCTACCATTTCAGAATCACTACTCTCATTGTTTCATTACAGGCTGAAGGCCAATTAGTGCAAAAGCGAGTAGGAAACACTATGTTTCTTTTAAGCCGAGGCAAGGTAAACGCGTGCATCGCCGGCCAATCTGTGAGGGTTACTGACATATATTCCCCGACAAAGAAGCGTAGTAAGAAACGTTTGGTCAGCGTGCAAAAAATATGGGCGTTTGAAGAGATACAGGTACCATTTTTCATGAACCCGAACACACGCGGGGTCTGCTTTTCCCCTCAAAGTAGATTCTTTGAGTGGCTGACGATGTTCGAGATGCGTATGTGACTTGATTTTTATCCTCTTTCTGCGCTTGTCATGAAACTACATCTAAGACAATATGGTGGGCATCATGCGGTAAGACATTATTGCATTATTCGTCAAAAACGGACGCGTAGGACTGGTAGCAGCCGTTGAAGAGGTCGACGAAATAGCCTTTTCTTGTTTGGACCTCAGCTAATAGCTCGCTTCGCAGACTCGGTTTATGCAAAGCGTCAGAAATGCTAGGGCCATTCTTCGAATGTTTCACCTAATACAAACAAAGTCATGAGAAATGTTTGGCTCGTTTCACAGTTGTTGTCTGGTAACACTCCAGAACATGACTTGTATTCTCTTCATCAGTTTTAAAACCGGCGGCTGAAATCACCAGAGTGAGAAACTTAATTTCTTAGACTAAGTCGCAAATCAAGCTGGTTTGCTCGGCAAAACTCTGAAAACCGATTAGAATCATGGAATTCAGAAGATTTTCCAAAGAAGCACACGCTATATTCTTATGGGATACGACCTTTTGACGTAACCAATGGAAATATAATTAACTCCTGGCGTGCTGGCTGGACACTGCTAAGACCCACTGGAATTACCGTCTACTGAGGCAGATAGTCTTATGTGAGTAATGCCTTCTGAGTCGAGAGTCAGTAATATAAAAAATAAGCGTTCTCAATTCCAAGTTTTAGAAATATTGTTCCTACAGACAGCTTGTCAGTTAATTCACGTGCAGCAAGTGGCAGAAATTTCTCCATAACAATTTTGCTGTTCAGCATAACGTTCATTACATATGTGAATTCGTCCCTCTTTTTTCGAACTGCGACTAACGGACACGTTCACTCTGTGCAATGACTCGGTTCAATCAGGCCCTCTCAATTCATTCTTGAAGGGCTTCGGAAACAACTTCTTACTTAGATAATTGGTTCGATTTGAGTTGATACACTAAATTGAGTGACGCTGGCATTCAAATGCATTTGATACAATCGTCTAGTAAATTCTCCCATACTGCCAAAAAACGTATGAAGGAAGAACAAGTATAAATGAAAAATAGCCAAACTAACGAGCACTTGGACCATTCACACTGAGAAGTACCGAGTGTGGTTAGTTTCGGTTCAACTTGAAGAAATGAAAAAAAACAGACTGGTGTTTCAATACTCAAAAAACGTTTTTTGTATCCGAGTAGTACGTCAGATCGTGTACTTTTTATGTTTACAATGGTAAGTGAATGACAAAATCTAGAAAACTAGCAAGATTTAACGCACAACCTTCGAGTGAGAGTGAAGACAGGGAAGCTTCACAGTTAACTACATGCTGTTGCCTGCCACATCATTCAAACTACTTTCTCACCAACTGTTGCTTAGCACTAGAAAAGCACTGGTTGGGCCAAAAGTCATATTCATTAGTACCAGCTTTTAGCTAAATTCTAATACAAGCTTAGGTGGCTTGTAGACTTCTGTTCACTTTTACCTGTTCCTTTCATGTTTGAAAGCTAGCAGTTACAAAAGCAGTTCCAACAAATCAAGTGCCCACATGCTTCTATTTATATAAGTAAGCATCAACAGTAGATATGGATATATGCCTGTGACGAGTACACCTGAAGGCCTATCGAAACACGACCTTAGATGTGGATGACCGATCAACTACTTGCATACCACAAAGCAAACCAGTGTGCTTATACAAAGGAGAGCATATAAATATTCACCTATCTGCACAAAAACTTGACAAATTTCCTGTAAATACAATGCAACAGTTGTTCCAGAAACTAAAGCTGCTCACCAAGTATGAAATCCTGTTGGACGCGTTAGTAGAATAACACACGAGACAACTGATTTCATCCACCAGAATGCACACATTCGAACGAATTTTCGAAATTGGTATGCTTTAAAGTTTTTACTGGAACTATATCAACTGAGTACCATTCTACTGAAGTGGTGAAAACGTCTCAGAATTCTTACGTGCACTGCGGGTGGTTGCAGGCGAAATGCATCCCAGTAAGAACACAGCTTTATATCCCATTTCTTCAATAACCAGTTTAAACAGGACAGGAAACAAGCATTCCTGTCTCCCTCAACATGTAAGTTAATGACGTTAAAAGTCAACTCCTGTTATGTGCCGAAATGCCGCCACCTGATTAAATCGTTTCTTTATTTTGTGTCAAGAAAATTTCACGCTGGCGCTTCAAACAACTGGATTGTCTTGCGAAGATCATATGTGGAAAATTCTTAACAACCGCCACTTGAATATGCAATATGTACATCAATCTTGTGTTCACGTTTCGAAATCCAGTCTGGTTCTGCAGAATGTATGAATGCGGAATTTCGATGACCTTGTGTACGTAAATTGTTGTTTGCTGATAAATGAAATCCAAGGACATAGTTAAGCTAGATATCGTCTTGAATTCCTGTCGCCTCGGAGCTGGCTTTTTTGACCGTACAAGTGGTAATCAGGCACCTTTACGTATGGGAACCCCCGGGTTTTGTCTTTCGCATGTTCTGTGCACAGTACAGGTGCAATAACTTTCGAAGAACTGTTACAATAGTAGTTGTGGCAAAAAATTGCTTAACAGACGTTTCTGTTTACTATTTTTTTAAAAAAAATTACTATCTGATAACTCAATTGGAGTGATTTCATTTCATTTGCAACAGTATAGGTTAAGCAGACGCCAAATTGAATAGTACATTTACACCAATTTGGTTTTGTTTGTATCAACTACAAACATCATACAGGAATAGATTTTCTGCTGCACCTATGCAACAGTTCGTTCTCTCAACCAGAATGTAATTAGATGAATTCCCTAAACATTCAATAGTTGTCAGTATGCTACCTGACACGCAAAGATGATTTCTAATTAAAGTTTGGGCGAACTTTATCATGTTTTTTCTTGGGGTTACGACATCGTATATTTTACAAAAATAATTAACCACTGTGATGGTAGTAGGTTAAAAGATCTAAACTTGATCGTTCAACACCAGCTTGTCGTAGAAAGTACCATTGAAATTAACCACTGACACAAATCAAAAGCAAACAACTTCCATTCCTATGTATAGTATTTCACTGACTTTAAAAGTTGCCGGAAGTTATTAGCATCAATCAGTTTGTTAGCTGTTCGTTCCCAAACAATATGGATATTTTTACTGAATGCTCGTGATGCTATGGGTCTTAACTTTCCACCCATTTAAGTGTTCAAGCTCACGCACAAAATTTCCGGCCATCAGATTTTTGTTTGAGATTTCATTTGAATGCAAACTACCTTTATTGCAACTTTTACGCATCCGTGCATTTTCTAGTGTACGGTTTCATCGACTTCACGAGCAATGCAGCTGCAAGATCCGCTCTACTTCACATCAAATCGACCAACCGTGAACTTTATGTCAATTTCGCCTACGTGAGTTTCTTTGTTGTCAGGTTGGTCACCGGGGGATATTTGCGTATTTGTGCCTATGAACGATTAGACCTAATGATTCGTCGGTCAAGCGTATGATTATTTTTCAGAAGTAATAATCCGAAATCGATATGGAGGTAACATTGAGTAGTCCGTGAGCTTAAACCTTCCAGTTGTACACGACTGGCCACATACTCCGGGTCATTTCACATAATATTGGCGAGCAAACCGCTAATCAGCTGGAAGTCGTAAACAATCGTACAAATTGTAGCAGGCAAACAGAAAAGTTTCAAGGTTGTTTGTGAAGAACTAGGGAGCGTTTGTGATCAAATAAATAACTGTTTTCATGAACTGTGGACCAGCAAGCTCCATTTTGCACTAAATTTGGGGAGCGGGATGAACAGAAAACCGGTAAAATTGCTGCATATTTGCGAATGTTCTGAGCAAAGAATTCAACTGTACAGCACCACAGTTTCTTTTGAAGGTGGCGAGGAATTACACATAAATTTGATTTCAGCTAACAAATGAAGCGTTCTTATCGTGTAATTAGTGACTTGTTGTTGAACGTACGCCGTTGATTTACGTGTACACTCTGGAAAAAAATAACTGGACGTGCCAGCAAGTGACAAACTTATGACGCACTTCTGTTGATATGCCGGACAATTTCATTTTCCTAAACATAACACGGTTCGATCAAAAGTTCTGACAACACCTCAAAAGCCTGTCAAATATTCTGTCATTAATTTAATTAGAAACTTGTCTCCGAGTTTGTCAATGGTTATGTTGTTCGGTTCAGGCCATCAAGCATCACAGTCACAGCGACACTGATATGGTCGGGCATATTCCCGTCAAAATAAACAAGGTTTCTCTAGTTTCCTTTGCGTTAACTACCTGCTAGTCGAGCAGGGAAAGCAGCATAGTGTGAGTGTTTATATATTGTGGCGTATAGTAAATCACTATTGTTGAAATCGTTGAGTCAAGAATAACGTTTATTTCGCTCAAAAATTTGTCAGAAATCATTCCGTATTAGTTGTGAAAGTTATCTCTAGTTGACCGTTCGAACTGGTGATTTTCTGGAAGGCAATTCTTGAAGGATCGTAAGTAACGAGGTAAAACTCTGATATCAACCGTTTTAAAATATTATTTTTCCAAAATAGTGAACAGTAGTAGCAAACTGTTTGGAACAAAATGATCAGCATGTGCAACTTGTCGCAGGTCTGCATTTTGAACGACTTTCCGCCCAAACATTTTTAGAATAAAGCTAACTACTTAAGCTTTGATTACGATAATGCTGATCGTCTGAAGAGATTCCTTCCAAGCCAACATGTTGAAGTTCGATTCTTGTTCCTGTAAGCTAGCCATCCGGCAACATTACCGTTAGCCTTATATTGGACAAACTGTCATGCAAACCAATCCATTACAAGAGTTACTTGAATGGATAATTTAATGTCCAACTGACTGCATCGCACACAGTTAACGGATCTGAAAAAGTTTAGAAGTCTGAAGACGGCAGTTTGTTTTTACAAATGTAAGTTTCAGTAATCTTTTACTTAAGCTTGTACTTGCACGATATAAAAAGTGTATGCGTGCGCATTTCCCAAGTTGGGCTTAATTCCGAAAAACAAATAAAGGCTGTGTTTATATTTATTTTAATTGTATCTGATAGCGAAATCCTAGATCAAAAAGTGTGTATTCCCAACTTTGACTGTCACGGATTCCAATGACGCTTCACGGTCTTCTTTGTCCGTTTTTTACAATACTTATCTAAAAACTGGGATGAACTTGTTAACTACTTACTCCTGGATCGATAAAACCAGGCAAAATTTCTCGAAATTACCGGCTGCTTGAGATAACTACAGAAGCAATTGTGAATAGTGAATTGCTAACATTGCGTACATAAAAAGGTAACACAGGTTAACAGGGTAACAAATATCCTGCGGAGCTGTACGCCAACGGATCAATTTTAAATGAGGGGACTTCTATTGCAGGCAAACAAAACAAGAGATCATCAAGAGATTGTTGCATGGAGATTGCATATCAATATAGGCAGCACAATACTATGCTTTTCAAAATAGGTAAAGGTGAAAGTTTAGTTTAATTTTGTCATCGCTCAAAATCTTGATTCCATTGGACAAGTCGATTGAATGTGCAGCGGCCGGTAGCCTAATTGCAAAAAATAATTTAATATAGCTGTGCAAACAACATCCATTCACACTCAGATACCACTGAGAAAGTGAATTAGGAGGATTGCTGACTGATCAGTTATTCGAAGAGTTTAAGCAATCGTTATCTATCGTCGGATCATGGTTTGCCATTACTAATGATGGTATAATGCACTAACTGACTTGTCATACACAATATGTCATTGAATTATGCGAAATGTTCAATTCAAACGTCATCTCTCTAACTTATGTATTAGGCTAAAACAAATTTCGGTTTTTAAAGTTTTGAGATGGAGCGGTTGCACAAGCCTTAATTTCATCTAAGGAGATGAACACAAATTTAGTAAACATACAACTAGTATTTTTGTTGCCGAGTTGTTCCTAAAAAGCTGTTTATCGCAAAACCTGTCTTTTGCAGAAAAGCTTACTTCAGCTGGCATTTTGCTGATAGGCCGGGAGCATATCTTGATGCATTTGACTGTACTAAGTAAAAGGTTTCAGCTGAGACTAAACAGTAAAGAAAAAATATTGACTTCGTGACATTCATAGTTTGCGAGTTTTTAATAGGTAAACCACCATTAGGTAAGTATCTGAGGTCTGAGTTGTTTGTTTTTAAGCAACAGAAAGGTCAGTATTCATCAATGTGAATCGCTCTCATTATTACTTGAACGTCCAATTGCCTACACTTAGTACGCCATCCTTAGAATCACCCGTATTTTAATGTAATCAAGAATGTAAATGTACTTAGTAAGTCGGTTGTAACATGAGATCATTGGCACAATTGGTAACGCGGTTGCCTCACTCGAACTTGACCTGTGCTCCAAGTCCCATTCGGGTCCAACAAATACGCTATTGGCAAGATCTGTCGAGAGCAGTGTTCAGTTAAAATGGTCCCTGTTGAACAGTAGTGGATATGACACAGTACTGTTTGTATAGATTGTAACGGATTTTCATTTTCTTCAAAGCGCACCGAGACGATTCATGAAAATGTGCCCACGCTCTCTTCTAACTAAGTATAAAGGAAAATGAGTTACAGTAATAGGTAAAGGAGCTGTGTAAATATTTTAAATATCCAATTTATTCTGACGAAAGCATAAAGAGAATACTGCATTTTCCAAATATTGTTTGACAGGAATCTGAAAAGGATCCGCAAAACGTGTACATTACAAACATTCCCGAAACGTGGACAGCTGGCAACGTGGATGACCTGAAGAAAATATTTCAACCCTATGGCCAGATAGCTACAGCCATTGTTATGACCAAACGGTCAAACAATTTTTGCACCGGTATGAAAATTCCTCTGAGTGTTGAAGTTACTAGACAACAACAGTAAATGCACAAATCACACGCTTTTTAAAGTAGAATGTTAGTTTGTGCACTACCTGCTTAATAGTCAAGCAAGTATGTTGCATGTGGCACATCGGTACTTTTGACGCCGTAAGCAGTATTTTGTACTGCTGAAAAAGATACCCTAAGGTGAGAAAACAGACCGATGCGGGTCAAAGTTTATGGACGGTGTTCGGCACGGTTGCATAGCTAAAAGCCAGGTAGAGTACCTCTTTAATGTTATTCCATAAGACAATATTCATGGCATATTGCCGGAAACTCGTAAACTTATAACGTCATATATTTCAAAATATTAACAAAATGTAAAGCACCATCTAGAGTGTATTCCCGATAAAATCGAGGATATTATGCGCTTCAACAAACTGAAAACGCTTGGCCAGAGTTTTTTGAGGATTTTGAAATGATGCCGCAAACGTGACCACTACTAAGGCTGACTAAGTACTTCGACCTCACGCAAACCCATTAGCATTGATGAGCCAGAAACATGTCTCACTTAAACTATCCTGGTATAACTTAGTAGTTGACCTCTTCAGCAACTGAACAACGTGGACAGAAGGATCATAAAATCTCGTAAAAATTCCCAGCGTAGTCATGAAAAACAATGTGTAGCGAACAAGCTCGTTTTCAGTGATTCATCATCAGGCTAAATACATCACATTTATATCACACATTTCACGGGAGAATCGTTAGGGGATTATACGGGGGAACATGTGGTTAATGAGGTCAATCAGTTCGCTGTCACACTGCAATCATGTACCCACTTGAACAATGGGTCTTGACAGGCTAACCTGGTGAGGGGTTGGCCAGGGCAAATCCAGAGCCTGAACAAAACGTTTTTGGGCGCACAGGGGTGGGTTATACATTCGGATCCCAATAGCCTCTGCTGTACAGAATCCTACTCCTCACCGCTCTCGACCGGATGGCTTCAACTCGGTAGATTGGACGAAATGCGTCCTTTACGTTGACAGCGTGATTTGAATCCACCAGGTGTGATAGTATGGCGCTGCAGACAGACTTTGTTATACCACTGTTCAGCCAAGCTGGATGATGTTCCCGGATCCGTTCCGATAAGCGTCTAGTCGTGCGGCCAACATAACTGGTCCCACAGAAGCAAGTAAATGAATATACACAAAACG